>CP092863.1:102737881-102918687 GCA_030710605.1 Cordylochernes scorpioides | reverse complement strand
TCATGGACAAAACTTTAGGAAGTTGTACCTTTTAGCATGTATATCGTGATTCTGACAATAACTCTGAAAGATACACTCATGGACAAACTTAAGGAGGTTTTACCTTTTAGCATGTATATCGGGTTTCAGAAAATAACTCTGAAAGATACATTCAAAGACAAAACTTAAGAAAGTTGTTCCTTTTAGCATGTATATCGGGATTGAGACAATACATCTGAAAGATACACTCATGGACAAAACTTAAGGAAGTTTTACCTTTTAGCATCTATATAGACATGTATTTTAGACAATTACTCTGAAAGATATTACAGTGACCTTTATTGAAGACATATGAGATAATCAAGTAAATATCTTGAATATCTTTAGCATTCTTATCATTTTGAAAAGATATTTAAGAAATTTATATACATAGACTTTGAGGAAGGTAAAAATATACAAATTTCAATCAAACGAAGAAAAAATAATCATAAATAAACATTTTATAAATATATTAAAACAATATATAATTGATTAAAAAAGAGTTATCAATAAAATTTACCTATATCTTCACACTTTCTTTCAATATATTTTAATATTCTAAAGTGTAGAGGCGTGGTAAAAAAGTCTCCTATTATTTTGAAAGCAAGGCCCAATTTTTTTTTCCCGAAATATAGATTTCTTTTAGAGCCCTCTAGGCTTCCTGCAAGAAAAGGAGATTTGACTGGTCCTACTTGAATAAATAGGGATATTGTATTATCAAACCCTCACTTTTTTATTTTTTTCTTTGTCTCGCCGAATGATTTCATAGATTTTTTTTCTTCTAAAAGTATGTCAACAATTTATATTTTTTTATCGTACATCGGTTCCGTTAGATATATGTATTTTGAAAAGATTCCAATGGAATTTTAATTGAAAGTTTATCTGGAGAAAATGTTCTTAACTGGAACTTTGATTCTAAGAGGTTTTTAGATATATTTATATTAGAATAATCATGAATGTCTAGGTTTCTCTCTCTCTCTCACCAGTAATTTTACCGATAGATGGTGTCATTTATCTTTGCTATGCTCAGTTAAACGTTGGGAATATGTTAATTGACACACATTCAGCTTTGTTAAGACCACCGGTCTTATACAGATTCACCACAAGAAGAAGGCATAGATAGAGCTCTTATACTCCAGACAGCACAGAACCAAACAAAAGCCTCCAGGTCCGACACATGTCCAGTGGCCACACCGTACATAGGTTAGCGTATCACTGAAAAGACGAGTGTGGAATCAGCCGGGTTCTGGTCTTCTCTTTTCTTATCCAAATGGACCACGATGTTAATTGTATATGCATTTTAATGATGAATTGTTTTATATCGGATGTAATTTTTATTTCTTTCAAAACTTATATTTTGACAAAGTTGGGAGCTCAAATAACTCTGTGAAAACACTTTTGTAACACTTTCTAATCACTTAAGATAAGAAAACAATTTATATAGAGAGATATGTCACCTTTTGCACTTTTTATCTTCAAATTTCCAAATAAAAAAATATTTTGTACAATCTGTGTTGGGTAACCATTTCTATTAATTTATAAAGTCTTATTAAAACTTCTGTATTGTACATGTTTTTACATGTAATTTTTGTTTTTGTTTACTTGTATAATAATAGTTCTAAAATAGATTTTTATCACCCATAATGCATGTGGTACAGGCCTTGATAATTATGGTAGGTAATAATTGGCAACTACTTTACTGTAAGTGTACCACATGTCTACACATGTAGTAGCAAAACCTTTGCACAAACTGCGCCATAATTAACCCGAATAATATTATTTGTTATGATATTCATTCCAAAGAAAAGCCTACCGAGGCCGGATCATTTTATTGGCTAGTAAAAACAAATTTTTGTGTTTTCAAGCGATGCTTCGTAAATATATACACTCTAATTGAAAATCATTGATGTAGCCGGTCATCTGTTTTATCAGGGGTAATTTTGTTGACACTTGGTTATCTCGTATGTCTTCAATAGAGGTCACTGTAATATCTTTCAGAGTTATTGTCTGAATCCCGATTAACATGCTAAAAGGTACAACTTCCTTTTTAGTTTTGTCTATGAATATAACTTTTGAAAATCACACAATGATTATTAGATAATTATTCAAATAATGGCTTAAACAGATATCAAAATCCAGTTATATATATATAGAAGATCAGTATATGAAATTTTATAAATGAAATATCAAAATTACATTTTAAATTATGGATATCAGTTGAAGGTTCTTCGTAGTAAAAATGAAATAAAACCACCAGACGATTATGAAAATGTAAAAAACAAATTAATTAAAGTAACAAGAGGAGTTAACTATAAAGTAGTGGAGAAGTAGACAATTAAATATCCCCATAAAAACTATTAGGTTTGGACGGACTAATGGCAGTTTAATGGAACTAACCCATAACGCTCCAGTTTGTAAGAGGATTTTTTCTAATTACTGGTACCTGGTGCACAGATTAAGGACTGATTGCTATCTGGTAACCCTGGAAAATACACCAATTAGGATAAAGATTTCCTTCAATTCTTTCGATAATTAAATTGTTAGGGAAAAAAAATATATTTTTAATCGTTTATTAACAGGTTTATTAATGATTGTGTAACAATATATAAAATTGTAAAACATTGATTAGCCAATATTTTTAAGGTAAACCTTAATTCTATCTAATTCAGAATGCTCAAATCTCTTGTTTTGAAATGTATCTTTAGTGTGATGTGAGTTAAGCTGAATATATAGAACTAATCAGCACTTTCTTCTAACTGACATTATATATAGAATTTTAGATCAATATCTTCCTAATAAAATTTACATTAACACTCATGGACAAAACTTAAGGAAGTTGTAACTTTTAGCATGTATATCGGGATTGAGACAATAACTCTGAAAGATACACTAATGGACAAAACTTAAGGAAGTTGTAACTTTCAGCATGTATATCGGGATTGAGACAATAACTCTGAAATATATTACAGTGACCTTTTTATTGAAGACACGAGATAATCAATTTGCACTCATGAACAAAACTTAATGAAGTTGTACCTTTTACCATTTATATCGAGATTCAGACAATAACTCTGAAAGATATTACAGTTCCTTTTTATTGAAGAGACACACGAGATAACCAAGTGTTAAAAAAATGCCTTTGTCTCCTTCAAAAAAAAAAAAAAGACGAACGGCGACATCACTTTCTACCTTCTTAAGGTAAACGAGTGTATATCTATCTAGAAATATTTAGACTTTTCTTAAAGAGAGGTTTATTTATATCGAAATTTATATAAATATATTTATTTAAAATATAATCTTTATTTAATAAAATGGCATATATTGAATTTAAATTTCGGTTGTTTATATACAAAATGAAAAGGTTGTAATGCCTCGACAAAATTTGGCGTTCAGCCAACATATATACACTGATGTCCAAAAAATAAGAAACTTAACCAATATTGAAATTTCTCAAAAGCTAATTTATTAACAAATATAAAATTTAGTATACAAATAGTTTAAACTATGTAGAATTTGACTAGCTATATGAAAATAAAAAAATATATTTGAAATATGAAATATGCAAATTATTACCAACATACCCAAAGCTAAGGTTCCAGATCTTAAAGAAATAAGATATCAATAGGGAGTATGATCACCTCTAACAGCTATCAAGGTCTCACAGCGAGCCCTCATACTGTTTACCAGGCTTTGGAGGAGGTCCAGGGGTAGTAACCCCCACTCCTCCAATAGAGCAGTTCTTAGCTCAACGAGGGTTCTGGGAGAGGGGTGACGAGCTCCAATACGCCTCCCTAGATCATCCCACACATGCTCTATTGGATTCAGGTCCGGAGATCTGGCTGGCCAATCCATCCTTCGAATATTCTCACTCTGGAGATATTCATTGACTAGCCTAGTCCTATGCGGACGAGCATAATCGTCCATAAAAATTAAATTGTGACCAATTTGATCTCTATAAGGTCTTAGATAGGGCTTAAGGATCTCGTCCCTGTACCTTTGCAGTTAAAGTGCCCCCAGAAAAAATGTGAAGGGGTGTGCGTCTGCTAGAACTGATGCCAGCCCAGACTAAGAGACTGTCCCCTCTAAAACTGTTTATTTCCCCGATGTTACTGGGATGATAGCGGGTTCCAGGCTCCCACCAGATGAAAACTCGTCGAGAATCTGTGTTTAAACTAAATCTTGACTCGTCACTGAAGAGAACATTGGCCCACTGATCATGAGTCCAGGCGTGATGTTCCAAGCACCAATTCAAGCGGGCTCTCCTGTGAGCAGAGGTTAAAGGGATACAGACCATTGGTCGTCTCGCATAAAGAGCACCTTCGTGAAGCCTTCGGTAAACAGTTTGTCTTGAAATTCTCGTTCCAGTAGCACTTGAGAGTTCATTAGAGAGTTGAATAGCTGTCATCTCCCTATGGCGCTTGGCAGTTACGACCAGATAACGGTCGTCAGAGGTAGCTGTTTTTCTTTTTCTACCAGAACCTTCTTTTATTTTGATGGTTCCTGTCTCAATGAACTGTTTCCATATTTTGCTGACCACAGATTTATTCACATTTAGCCATTTTGCTACTTCAACTTGTGATTGCCCTGCCTCCATTCTTCCAACAGCTCTCCATTTTAAATCATCTGCTAAAATTTTTCGTAAACTCATAATTAATTAAGGATTAAATAAAATTATAACTGGACAATTCTTAGATGGGGTAAACGACACGCCAAATAGCACACTTATAAAGAGGAGCAAAAATTTGCATATTTTCAATTTTACCTAATCGAATGGTTGAGATAAATAAATTCTACGACTTAAAATACCTAATTAAATTACTTTTTAGCTTTTAGCGTTGTATATTTTAAAACATATCATTAAAAAACAAAAGTTTATTATTTTTTGGTCACCAGTGTATTAGCAAATTAATCCTATTATAAAATCCAATATATGCCTTTTAAGTATAAAAAAGGTAATATCCTGGAATCCTGTATTCATTGTAATAATGTTGCACCGGTTTGTGGTCTGGCAGAATGGGCAATTTTAATTTTCTCTTCACACATGTTCTGCATCTTTTAGATTGCTTAAAACATCCTACAAGATTATATGAGTGAATAAAAAAGGAGAAAATATAATTTTTATAATAGTTTATATTATAATTTTTTTTTACCTTTATGATTCTTTTTGAAGTGACACAATTATCTATTGCCCTTACTGCGGTGATGAATTATTAGGAGGGCCTGTCTCATCAGTGGTGAACCCTCCCGGAGATTTTACAAGTTTAATATAATATATCGCTGTAATATTATATTGGGCTGTTTTGCTTCTAAACTGATACTGGAGCTGACATCTTGGAAAAGGA
Organism: Cordylochernes scorpioides; assembly: GCA_030710605.1. Taxonomy (NCBI): domain Eukaryota; kingdom Metazoa; phylum Arthropoda; class Arachnida; order Pseudoscorpiones; family Chernetidae; genus Cordylochernes; species Cordylochernes scorpioides. The sequence goes on along the minus strand of CP092863.1, from coordinate 102,913,327 downwards.
ATTTAAAATAAACTATGGACATTATCTTTGTGAACGGTAGAAATAAATATAATTATACTACTGATGAGCCAAGCCCTCCCATTAATTTATTATTGCAATAAGAGTAGTAGAAAATTGTTCTATTTAGAAAAGAATCATACGTGTCAAAAATGGTTTAAAAATTTCATAACAAATGGCGCGCCAATGCATAATATAACTTTCTCTATAAACTTGATGTTTGAAAGGCTGTGTAATGTCTGTGTTGCTAAATAAAAAGAATGCTAGAAAATTAGGAAAGACAAACATCAGAGTGTGAAGGGGCAGTTTATTCGATGCAACAAAAACAAAATCATTATTATTGATAATGAGAAAAGAAGTAAAAAAGGGGAAGTTCAAAGAATAGCAAAAAAATATAATGAATAAAATTGTAAATATGTAAATACAATAATACATATTTCGCTATAATATATTCATACCAACCATGATGTGTTCCTGTACACACACAACAATTTAAAAATAAATTTGTCATATATATTTGCTTTATATATCAACACCCGACTTTTTTATTTTTTAAATTATTTATTCACATATAATGAATATCTATACTAACACATACAACAGTTTTTCTATCGATAAAAACAAATTCAAGAATATTATTTACGTCTTCTATGAATGAATTAATCGGATTTGACCAAAGAAGGATAAATTCTGCTAGCAGAAGATAGCAAACATGGGGTAATTCTAGAACACCTCGGGGTGATGTCTTTAGGAAGGTTCGAGGAAATCCAAATTCACCGATAAGACAGGAAACAGGAAGTATTGTGGAAAGAGAAGATATTAACTAGTTATAATAGTTAAGTTTGGTTAGCCATGGTTACCTTTGTTGTCCTAAAGGAAATTCGGCAAATATTAAATTAGAAGAGAATCAAATTCCATTTAGAAAGACGAAGAATCTGAAGATATTTTATATGTTTTATTATTATTATAGTATTTTATAAGATACCTTTTCTTTATTATTATTGATTATTTTATTTAACTTTTTATTGTTTTTATAGTTTAATAGTGAAATTTGTAATTATTTAGAAGTATTTAGTAAATAATAGATACTTCGTTCATATAAAATTTTATTTTCTGAACTTTTCGACAAATTCTTTTGTCTTCATCAGGAGAAATAAAAATAAAGCATTTAGCAAGGCGAAACGTTGATAAAATAAAACTTTATCTGAACGAAATTGTTTATTATTTTATAAATATGAAACTCTATCTTTATGATATTTATAATTAATTATAGAGAAAAAATTAATATTCCTGAATAATATATTACTGAGAAAATCATCAAAAGAAGAACAATAAAAATCCCGAAAAGAAACTCTTCATTTAATGAATTTTTATTTCTTTTGAATGCTGTATAATGTTTGGAGCACGTAATTTAATTCGCTAATTATTTTAAATTAGTGAATTTTGATGATTATAAATATAGTAATTGTAAAATATTCTTCACTGAATTATTTTGGTAGAATATTGTATTATGGTTTGTATTTGGCAAAACTGTTAGTACGTCAAACGACTTGTATATATACAATGAATTGTATGTATATAAAGCCAGACGATAGAAGCCAGACCTCCTGAGATCTGGGTCTTGATCGCTTGATCTTGTTCCCTGAAATGATCCCTTAAATATTTTTGAAGCCTGCGGCGCTTTAGTTGTGCTTGGTGCTGCCTTGGTTCCCTCAAAATCGGCGCGCACTCGCCCTCTTCTCCCCCGGTATGCTCACGGCTCTGCCGTCGCCTCTCCAGCCCTCTCCTTGGCCCTCCCCTGCGGCGGGCGCTTGGATACACCTAATCATGAGTGATGCCTTAAAATGCTTACCGAAGCATGTAGAAGGTAAAACAATAGTATGAAAATTGTATGTATATATATCAGGAACCTGGTTTATTCAAATAATACATATTTCTCAATATTATATATTTTTGTTAATTATTTTATATTAATTATAAATTCAAAGTTCGAATTTGTTGTGAGTAAATAAATTAAAAGCACATTCGTAAAATAATAAACTTTTTCGATTTCGTCATAAAATATTCTCACACATTCACATTTTGAGAGAGTACTAAATTATTTACATATAAACATAAACTACAGTTGTATTTTAATTTAATATTGTAAATATGTTTATTTTCCATAAATATTCGAACATATATTTATTCACATATATAAAGCTAATATTAAATAATAAATCAATTGAACATAAATTATAATAAATTTATTGTCGCTTATATAAAGACAATATAACATTTATTGTTATAAATAAATTTAAAGTTTTCGTTATTATTTTTTAAAAAGGCATATACTAATTAAAATGAATAGCCTTATAAAAAGATATTTAATATACAATAAAAATGGGGTATAAATAAATTTTCCACAACAATGACCGTTTTGTAAATTTAAATATAAAAAGAACCATAATTTTTTTTCAAAATGGCGCCAATATTTTTTTTTTCGCAGACGATAAGAGGTAAGGAGGGTGTTGTGCACAAACTGGCTTTTATTATTTAAAATATAATAAATGGTGGTAAAGTGTCTTTAGAAAAATGAAAAAAAAAAGTCTTTAAAAATTGTCAATTCATCATTTTTATCAACGTTATAAATAGGGTGTTAAATTATTAAAATATAATATCTTATATATTTTTGAATATTTCCACAGATTAATTAACAATTTGTATATTGATTGGTAAACATGTAAAATATATTTCGATATCTTCATTTATTCTGTTAGAGGGAGGGAGAGATTGTTTTACATTGATTATATATGAAAAATAGTACAAATGTGATATTGTACTGTGATAAGGTGTATAAATTATGAAAAAGGCATCTTCTTATCGTGTAACTGAAAGTTTCTGATGGCTTGCGCCATCTATTGGAATAAATATAAACTATTCTCCGAAACGCATCCGTGGTTAGCTTTTCTTGATTAATCATGAATGGGTATTTGGCCAATTTTGAAATAATTGAAAATCAACGCGAATAGTTGATATTTATTCCGATAGATGACGCAAGCCATCAGCAACTTTCAGTTTCACGATAAGGGTATGCCTTTTTCTTAATTGAATATATATATGACACGCAATCGTAAAATGTAAAACACATATTTAAAAATAATAAATTCTTTATTTGTGTGTATACAATTTAATATAAAATATTTATATATTTAATATTCATAATAGTTTAATATATAAAATGTGTTGTAGTATAAAAATATCGCGCGCGTATATAAGAGTTGAACTGTTGCTAGGTTCATTTTTGACAACACCCAGCCTGATATCAATCTTATTTCCATCCTGGTTGAACTCGTCCAAATATACAATAAGCATAATAAAACGATAATTATATATTTGAACTATTCTGCACGAATTAAACTGTAATTAAATTCTATCATAAATATTCCAATACAAATAAAATAATTAAAAATAACCTCTAAAGAGACAAGGGTCGCATCTCCTGTCAAAATAGACGTCAAAATTAGACGCCATCTATTGACCGTCGCAACACAAAGCCACAACACCAGCTTTGGCAAACTGAAAAGCGTATACCTAGAGACCATGGTTTCGGACTAGTGGCCGGGAAATTTTCCAGGGAGGATATTAATCTAAAGAGACAAAGGTCGCCTCTCCCGTCAAAATAGACCCGGCCTCGGGAGGGTTACGTCTATTTTGATGGGAGAGGCGACCTTTGTGTCTTTAAATATATACATTATAAAGAGTTACTATATATAAAACACATATATATAATATTAAGAATAAAGAAGGCATCTCCTGACCACGAGCACATGTGCTTTTTATATAAATATTATATATATAATACATTAAAATTCAAAAATATATATTTTATTCTAATAAGTATAGTATTATTAACAATCTTTCAAACAAATAATAATTTCCAATTGGTTAGTTTAAATCAAAATCGTTAATTATAAGTTGATGGTTTTCGACAAATTACTTAATTAGGGTTTGAAAGATAACAAAAACTAATTTTAAATGGTTAAGTGGCTTTCTCAAATGATCTCAAATTAATCTAAAAAAACTTAATCCAAGCTAATTGAAGGGACAAGAGAGAGAGGTCAATTTTTCAATCACAATGTCTTGTAAAGAAAGCCATTCATTAAGTTAAGCTTTGCTAACGAACTCTTCCCAGATTAGCAATTCATCAATACCTTTTGTAATTAATTGATCAATTTATCTCCTAGTAATTATTTATTAGTAATAGTTAAGGATTAAGGTCTTTTTTGTATTAATTTTAATATGTTAGGCGGAAGTTCTTTGTTGAAGCGAAGTTTCAAGATTAGGTTTTATGAACAAAAGAATAAATATGAAGTAGAATCCTCTTTTAATAGTTTTGAAATAATGATAATCATGCTATTTATTTCTCTTTTTCTTCCTTTGAAAATGTTTCTAGTTGGAAGTTAGATCAATTTGATTCTTGTTTTTCAAAAATTGATATTATTTATTGGTTAATTTTCCTTTTAAATATATAAATTAAAAGGCTGTTTTTATACACACAGACTTGATACAGTTAAACCTGTCTATAGTGCCCCCTCTAAATAGCGCATTCCTCTCTATAGCGCCCGATTTTAAATACGTAGTACGATGCCATTTACATTAAAAGTGACCTGTCTATAGCATCCCCTCTCTATAGCACCCTAATTTGGTATACCGGATGTTATTTACATATATTGTTGCACCAAGTTGCAGGGGCAGGGTCATCGACCTTGGTTTCCTCCTTCTTGGTGTTATACACCGAGCGGGTTTCCATACTTAAAGCAAATAAAGAAAAGTAAATAAATTACCTTTTATTGTGTTTATTTATTATTTCTCGTAGGTCGTGGTCCTGATTCTAGGTCCTCTCTCGCTCCAATAACCAATCAAGATATATTACAATAAAATATTACAAAAGGAATGAAACTATGAAAAGGATTGATACCCTTGTATATAATCTGTTTTAAATAAATATTAAATATCATAGAATATTTTGATTAAATGTAGGAAGTATTAAAATTGATGCAACAATATATATATATATATGTTATTAATTTTTTGTTTTGTTGTTGAAAAAGATAGAATTGTAGGTGCAGTCGTGAAAAATAGGTAATAGATTATTTACTTATCAAGTAGTTTTTATTTTGAATTACTTGAAGTAAATTACACATAAAATTATTTATCACAGCAAAATAGAATTTATAAAATGAATTCAATTTCGTGAATTAAAAAATTAGGTAGGTTCAACTATACATATTTATAACAATATTCAAAGTATTCCAAATCCATGGTCAAAAAATGTAGAACAGTCAATGAATGAAAAAAAAAAAATATATTTTTTTTTAAATAAAATATTTGCGTTTTAGGTTATATATATATCGAAAATAATAATTGATATAAATTCAATATCGTTTTAGAAAAGAAAGTTAACTTTTTGGAATTTTTCAACCATTAAACTTTCTTTCTAATCTATCTCTCTTAGATACGAATCTTTAAAAATAAATGCCAAACGGTATTTATTGTTCAAATATCATGGAACAAGTTAAATCATCGTTTAGTTGATTTTTGTTCTATTAGATGGAGCTCTGCCATCTAAAATGCTCATTTGAGTGGTTAAGATATGCTTTTTTTAAATAAACTAATGACCTTATTTTTACTATTTTTCCATATATATTTTTTTTATATAAAAATGCATATCCTGACCACGCTCACCTGAGCATTTTTAGATGTCATAGCGCCATTTAGTGGATCAAAAATTAACTTAACATTTATTTTGCTTGTTACGTGATATTTGGCCAACCCAATTTCTTGATAAATCATGAAAAGCCAACCACGTACGTGTTTCGGGCTGTTGTCCCTTGTCAGCCTGGTGCAGTCTGTACCCCTACGACCAAAATTTCTTGATTCATCACGGAACAAGTTAAATAAATGTTTAGTTTATTTTTGTTCCACTAGATGACGCTCTACCATCTAAAACGCTCATTAAGCGCGATCATGATATACCTTTTTTGTTTTTTACATCTATAACTGAACCTTTTCATCTATATATTTATATAGTCTTTAAAATTCATAATAAACTCAATATATACTTGGGATTTGAATTTTAGGCTGGGGACTTTTTTTTTTTTTTTTTTTTTTTTTTTTTTTTTTTTTTTTTTTACAAATTGAACAATTTCCTTTTGTACTTTTACTTCGAGAATAATGAAGGACATAGCCCTAGGTTACGATATACAAGTTCGAATTTGTCCGAAATTTCCAAAACTGGTGTCCTAGCTCATTCCTAATAACCACTACTATTATATTATAAAAATGCATATAATGAATTGAATATAACGATTTATTTGTCAATATATCGATTATATATGCCTTTTTATTGTTTAATGATTTAAGTATGGATTTCACTATGTTCAAAACGACTATTATATTCTCCACAAAGATGAAAAACAAATGTACATTATTACAATTAAATTTTAAATAGAGAGGTGTCTTTCTAAATATGTACATACATTTATCAATAGAGTCACTTCTCCCTTTAGTGTACACTCATAGGAAAAATTCAAGGAAGTTGTACATTTCAGCATGTATATCGGGATTCAGACAATAACTCTGAAAGATATACTCATGGACAAAACTTAAGGAAGTTGTACCTTTTAGCATGTATATCGGGATTCAGACAATAACTCTGAAAGATATACTCATGGACAAAACCTAAGGAAGTTGTACCTTTTAGCATGTATATCGGGATTCAGACAATAACTCTGAAAGATATACTCATGGACAAAACTTAAGGAAGTTGTACCTTTTAGCATGTATATCGGTATTCAGACAATAAATGAACATTTAATTACGATAGAACGACATCTCTCGGAATAAATAACAACTAAACGCTGAGTTAATTTCACAATATTGATCGAATTCCTTTTCTTGAGTTCATCAGGAGAAGCTAGCCACGTACGCCTTCAAGCTATTGGCCCTCGTCAACGGGATGCATGCTGAGTACTTGGCCAATTTCCAATAAATTTAAATCAACTTCAGTTTATATCTATTCGAATAGAATGGCCCACTTCTTTATTTAAATATACTAGGAGGGACATGCCTCTTTCATTATTTTAATACCCCCGTTTGGTTACTTGCACTCACTGTCGCAGTTGGACTTTTGCAAAAGGTCGGTGGCTATTTAAATAATTAAGAAAAAGGCATATCCTGATCGTACAAATAAAGTCGCTGATGGCTTGCGCCATCTGTCGCAATAAATATTGTAACAAAGTATTTATTATTTTAGCAGAGTATTATTTTTTATGCTTAAATTTTGCTATACTCTGTACACTCCCTTCTTTTGCTTATCTTTTGTTTATGAATCATAGTTTGTTTTCGCCTAAAATAAATGGTTGTCTCAACTCGAAGTTGGTCTTCCCTAATTTTCCACGTGGCAATATCAACTAATTGATAGTAATATTCCGACATGTGGCGCTGGCCATCAGCTGCTTTTAGTTACACGATCAGGAGATATCTTTTCCTCAATTTATTCACCTAATATCAGTAGAATTTCACTTTTATATTATTTTTTATATATTGAAACGATCTTTTCTTTTCTTTATCAAATCCTATGCCGGATTTGATCCCGGGGGTAAAAATTACTAAATATATCCTTATATCTATAAAAATGAAATCCAAAATCGATGTTTGTTATCGCGTTGCGCAAAATCTACAGAATAAATCTTTATGAAATTTCGCATGAAGGTAGCTGAAGATTTCGTTTAACATATAGGCTATTCAAAAAACTAAAAAAGTTAATGGGCTTTTTTTTTTAAATAAAAACCAAAAAGCGTTAGTTCCAGCCTTTTACCGCTTGGCGCAGCACTGGTCGCGACGATAAATGAATTTGATTAGTTAATAATTATCACGTGGTTTGTTTACACGATGAATGTTATTTTGTTCACACGATGAATGTTTTTAAAAGGTAAGATTATCTAATCGCCGTGAAACTTTAGGAAGTTATTTACTATACTACTGGGAAGATTTCTGGTTTGAATTTGATTTGAAATAAATATTCTATACAATTTTATTTGCAAATTTTCTACTTTCACTCGCAAGCAGCGCCTCTAGCGGCATCTGGTGAAATTATATTCATAAATTGTAAAAATGCTCAAAATGTTTTCCAAGTATAATAAATTTAATTTGAGAATTTAGTAATATAATATTCCAATGACGTAAAAAAAACTTGGCATTTCAATATTAATATATACTTAAAGAAAAAATTGTAACGTTAGTGTTAAATGTTAAAATGTAATGTTAAAATATATTTTTATACATTGTTAATTTAATTTGCTGTTGTTTTATAATAATGATGATGCAAATTTAATTGTTGTTGTGAAAATATCTTTATTTACGGGCTGCTAACCAAAATATATGAGTTTTGAGCCCCTAATTGTTGTTGTTTATTTTCGTTTGTTTATATAAAAAAATTACATTGTATGTGATGATGATAACAAAAATGAATTTCTAAATTAATATATATAATTCATTGAGAAAAAAAAGAAATAATTAATTATCAAATTCAAAAAGTGACAATATCTTATTTAAAATATTATAAATGTTTTCAAAATATGTGTGTTTCAAAATATATTTGAACGCATATAAAATTTTTTATTTTATATACGTTTATAAATCAATGTATAGGTGGATTGGATGTTTTCTAGAATCGTTTTAACAAATGTTCGTTAGGCAAACTTTTACTCGGATAAAAACTGTGCGAAGCCGGGTACATTCGCTAAATACAGTTACTTACAAATCTTCGTTTGTGGCAAGATACTATTCCTTCAACTTCAAATTACCGAGTGGACCAATTAATACTGATTTTTTTCAACTTATCGAGTATTTTTCAAGGGACCGGGAAAAAATTATCGAGAGTGTAGACAAGTATAGATTCAGTAGGGATTGGATGTTTGCTAGAATCGTTTTAACAAATGTTTGTTAGGCAAACCTTTACTCGGGAAAAATCGGGCGAAGCCGGGAACATATCTATATATATAAAAATGGATGTTTGTTGGTCCGTTGGTCCGTTGGTCCGTCCGTCCGTCCGTCCGTTCGTGATAATCTTCTACATCGCTCAACCAATCGTGATGAAACTTTGGGAAGATGTTTAGTATACTACCGGGATGGTTTCTGGCTAATTACTCTTTAGAAATAACCTTTCGTTACATTTTTATTTACAATAAAACGTAGATTCACTCGCAATCAGCGCCCCCTCGCGGCTGACGTATGGCCTAAAATAGCCTCGCATGAGCTTATTTGTAACGTCAAGCTTAGCCTATAGGTTAGGTACGCAGCTTCGTACCCCCGCAACCTAGGTTCGAGGCTCAGCGTGGGTGTTTTTTTTTTTTTTCATTTCTTTTATATTATTGTAGCAAATTATTAAAAATATTATTTTATTTAAAATGTAGGCTTTTTAAAATAAAAATTAACATAAACAATTTTTTAATAATATTTGTAACAAACCTAGGTTCGAGGCTCAGCGTGGGTGTCTTTTTTTATTTTCGTTTCTTTTATATTATTGTAGCAAGGTCTGTTTTTACAGCATTATTATATTTTGATTGGTTTATTTTAAATATGTTTGTTATGAAGGCTCTATGTAATACTATTTAGAGCACATTTTATATTTTAAACACCTAGGCACCCCTCTTTTTAATATTGTAGCAAAGTATTAAAAGTATTATTTTATTTTAGATGTTTGCCATGAAACTTTGGGAGGTTGGGTGTTTTTTGTTTTTTTCATTTCTTTTATATTATTGTAGCAAATTATTAAAAATATTATTTTATTTAAAATGTAGGCTTTTTAAAATAAAAATTAACATAAACAATTTTTTAATAATATTTTTAACAAACCTAGGTTCGAGGCTCAGCGTGGGTGTCTTTCTTTATTTTCGTTTCTTTTATATTATTGTAGCAAGGTCTGTTTTTACAGCATCATTATATTTTGATTGGTTTATTTTAAATGTGTTTGTTATGAAGGCTCTTTGTGATACTATTTAGAGCACATTTTACATTTTAAACACCTAGGCACCCCTCTTTTTAATATTGTGGCAAAGTATTAAAAGTATTATTTTATTTTAGATGTTTGCCATGAAACTTTGGGAGGTTGTTTAGTATACTACCGGGACGATTTCTGGCGAATTATTTTAAACTAATATTTATAACAATAATTATAGCACTTTTTAAGATATATTTATAAATTCTGTGTTTGTGCATATATAAATATTTTACAAAAAATTTGAGAACGTTCTATTAGAATATCTCAAAAACAAAAAACTATACATATAAACAAGTTCACTGACATTTATTAATGCAGTGATTATAATCGATGATTACAATGAAGGGCTATATTATCTATATATATAAAAATCACTTTCAAAATTTAACGTAACGTTCCATTCTCAATCCCGTAGGGCTTTAGATCGGCTAAAACATTTGTATCTTTATAAGTGAATATTAACTTTACTGTACTGAATAGTTTAGTATAATGTTAATTTAACATATTACAATTTAGCCACAGAAACGCGTGGCCGGGTTCGCTAGTATATATATATATTATTTAAAAATGCCTATTTTGGATCATAAAGTTTTATTTCCGATATTTCGTGTGGCAACTCGCCAAACTTCTTTGGGGAACAAGATTGTTTTGAATAGCTCGCGTATCAATTCACGAGTATGTACAACTGCTATAAAATTTTAAAATATCTAAAATCTACAATATGCATGTTTATAATAATATTAAATAATAATAAAATGATATATAAAATATTAATATATAGAGAATAAATAAATATATACATTTAAAATAAAAAAAATGAAAATCAGTAATTTGTTATAAATATATATGTATAGTAGTGGGCTATATGGTTTTAAATTGTAAGTATAATTGAGAAATGTCTATTTTTCGATTGATACTGTTTTTATCGTCTATTGAGGTCCAGCTTTCTAGAAAAAGTCTTGAATGTTTGTCCTTGATATTTTGATATACTATTTCAGTTGAGTCAAAATTTGGTATGTTGTCCTATTTCAGTGCGTGGTCTACTAAAAGGGAAAGAGGGCTATAGTTTTGAAGTGCTGTCCGGTGTTGATTGGTTCTTTCTTCTAGAGTTTTCCCTGTCTCTCCTATGTATGTAGCTGGGCAAGATCTGCACGGGATTCTATAAATGAGGTTGGATTTTTTTACAGTTGTTTGTGTTATGTTTGGTATCGGGATGGCGGAGAAGTGTTTTTAAGTTGGATGATGTCTGGTATATCGTCTTGATGTTATACTTCTTGAGGGCTCTACTGATTCTTTCGATGCCGTAGCTGTACGGAAGTTTGCAATATGATTTATGAGATTGGCTATTGGAAGGAGGGATGAATGTTGATCTGTAGAATTGTCTTTTAATAAATTCTGTGGGATAACTATTGCTTTGTAATTCATTCATTAGTATTATTCTTTCTTGTTGTACTTTTTCTAGATTATTAGAGCAATGAGTAGATATTCTTTTTGATAGGGTTTTTATGACAGATATTTTATGGTTAATAGGGCCGAATGAGCTGAAATTCAAGTAACCACCTGTGTGAGTTGGCTTGCGGTAAATGCCTGTTTCTATTTTAGAGCTGTTTCTGGTGAGAATTATATCTAAGAATGATAAAAAGTTTTTTTTTCTTCTATTTCATGTGTAAATGTGATAAATGGTTTTATATTGTTCAAGAAATTCAGAATGCTTATTGTATTGTTGTTTTCGGTTATGCAAAGAATATCGTCAATATATCTTTTCCAGAATGTTATTTTTAGCTGCTTATTATCTATTATTAATTGGTCAATATTATTCATGAAAATGTTTGCCAGAGCTGAAGATATTGGGTTGCCCATCGGGAGGCCTTTGATCTGTTTGTAGTATTGATTCTTGTGATTAAAGTAGTTGAATGATAGGAACAGTTTGAGTAAGTCTATGAGGGCTTCCTTTGTTATAGATAATGGTAGGTTGGGGTGGGCATTCAAGAATTCTGAAATTTCTGTAATAGCTTCATCATGTGGGATTGAAGTATATAGTGATTCAACATCAAAGGAGACCAGGCTAATGCTTTGTTATTTGAGTTATTGAAATTTTTTCTATTGCTGCTGTGGAGTTGGGAATAGTATGAGGTAATTCTTTCTGAAAAGATGAAATTACTGAGGAAAGGTATTTTGACAAGGGGTATATGGGGGTGCCAGCGTAGGATACAATGGGGCGTAGAGGGCTGTTTAGTTTGTGTACCTTTGGTAGGCCATAAAATATAGGTAAGTTAGTGTTTGCTGCTTTTAGTTTGTCGAATTATTTGCTATCCAATTTATAATTACGTTTTAGTTTGTTCAATTGTCTATTGAACTCTTTGATTATGTTTGCTAGGGGGTTACTAGGTAACAGTTCATATACATTTTGATCTTCAAGTAGCTGCTTGATTTTGTTGTCATAATCTATCGTGTCCATTATAACAGTATTTTTGCCTTTATCTGAAGGAGAAATTATAATACTCTTGTTTGCTTTTAAGGAACTTATTATATTTCTTTCATCTTGCGTAAGATTATTCTTATTCTGTCGGTTCAAGCTTTTGAGGATGGGTACTATTTCTGTTCTAACCTTTTCTTTTTCTTCATTTGGTATGTTTTTAATTGAAGTTTCAATGCTTGCTATTGTTTTTGGGATGTTTATTTTCTGTGATGGGACGAAGTTAAGACCTTTTGCTAATAGTGTTATGGTTTCTGGTGTGAACTGTTGTTTCGACAGATTGATTACATTACTTTCTTTGAGATGGTTTTTAGGGTTATGATTCCATCTGTTGAGTTTTTGACTTTGGCACGATTGTGCATACCAGCTCTTCTATTTCTGCATTTTGACTCGATATATTCAGTTAAATGTTTGAAATGTGAATCATCAATTATTTCTTGAACTTTAGGCAGTAGGGTTTGTATTTTATAGCAGTTGTACATACTCGTGAATTGATACGCGAGCTATTCAAAACAATCTTGTTCCCCGAAAAGGTTTGGCGAGTTGCCACACGAAATATCGGAAATAAAACTTTATGATCCAAAATAGGCATTTTTAAATAATATAATATATGGATTGCTCTATTTTCAAACATATATATATATATATATATATATATGTTTGTCGGCTATGCACGCCTTCTATATGTAACTAATCTGGCTGAAATATGAACAGGACAGAGAGTTAAATCTGGAAGAGTTTTTTGTCGCACTTTAACCAAGAAAAATTATATATAACCAAGTACTGAGCAACAATATTTTTTAGTCAGAAATGATAACAATATTGCCGTATCATGCTTGATTGTATTAAAAAATTATTTAGGGGAATATTCACTAAAGCAGACCACGGGCGAAGCCAGATATTGATTATTAGTAGGCAGGAAAAAAATTCTACCAGCGAAACATTCACTCGAGCAGAAGAAACACGAAGCCATGTCATCTCTATATATAAAATATCGTTTCTCGGCCTTTTGGCTAAGATCATTTAGTAAATCTCTAGATATTTTTATTTGTAGATATTTTCTTTTAAATCTATTCAGTAGAGAGAGAGGATATGTTTGCTCGTAAAATAAATTTCATATATCATATAAATATATGACGTAACGAATTATATTGTTATTATTATCATAATATTCTGTGTGTTCCCGAATATTATTATCAATAATATTCGTTAGGCAAACTTTCACTCGGATAAAACCCGGGCGAAGCCGGGTACACATTCGCTAATATATTGTTACGTGTAAAAAAGGCCTCTAAACGGTTAAAACCTCCGCCAATAGATGGCGCTTTCGCCGGATTCCCTTGCTGGCTGATGAGGGAGTCGCCGACTGCTGTGGTCCCGTTTCCTGGGGAGTTTGGATGTAAATACGCTTTTGTGTTGGCCCCAGGATGTAGGGTCATGTGAATACCCATTGTCTGTTGTTTTGTTTAGATTTAATGTTAGTAATAGATTACAATAAAAAAAGTGCTTCTAGTCTCCGTGTCGCCTCCTGTCGTTATTAACGCCACTGCCATCGTCACCGGGCTACTGCAGCTGCTACTACTCTTCTGGTAAGTCTCTCGTGTCCCCCCACCAGTGGTAAGGCCGAGAGATACTGCCAAAGGAAGGGAGTTTCCACAGGAGAGGCGGAACTCAGGAAGTCTTTGGGTGGCGTGCGGGAAAGGCCGCAAGGAAGAGCAACCGGAGCCCGAGTGGGTGAACCACGAACGGAAGAAGCGCGTTGTCGCAGAGAACCGGAGGGTAAACACGCGACAACTGGTGTCAGAAGTGGGATTCTTCCTCGTGGAGGTCACCAGGGGGCTTTTTATTAAAAAGTTTTTTTGGGGGTTGCTGACAAAGGCCCATTGACGTGAGAGGCCAAGGGATGGCCTCTGAGCAGGATTCGCTGGCCGAAATCAACCGGAGGCTGCATGAACACCGGGAGAAGTGGGACGGAATAAAGCGCCGAACGGAGGAGGAAATACTTCGGATGAAAAAAGAGTTCGAAGAAAGAAGGCGTCGAGGAAAATAGGAATTGCTTCTGTTGAAAGGGAAAGTGAAGAAAGAATGCGTCGAAGAAAAGAGGAATTGCTTCTGTTGAAAAAGGAAAGCGATGAGAAAAGGCTTCGCAGAAACTTAGAGATGGAGAGGCTGCTGTCTCAGGTGAGGGTCCACTTGCAGAATGGGACAGTTATGGCCGAGACAGCTTTGGATGATGAGAGCGAGGGCCGGGCAGAGTCCCGAGGACTGGAAGTCGAGCCGGGTCACAGGGGGGAATTGCGTGGAGTGGAGGGCCTGATTGAGGAGCCTCCTGGACAGACCTTGAATCTGCGTCACGCGGACTCGCGAATGAAGTGGCCCCAGCGAGAAAAGCGGTACCGTCGAGGGAAGCAGTGCCCTCGGGAGAAGCGGTGCCAGCGAGAAAAGCGGCTACGGCGAGAGAAGCGATGCCCCCGGCGAGAGGAATGGTCCCGGCGAGATGAATGGTCCCGGCGAGATGAATGGTCCCGGCGAAAGGATGGTCCCGGCAAAAGAAACGGTGCCAGCGAGAAAAGCGGTACCGGCGAGAGGAGACCCGGCGGGATGAATGGTCCTGGCGAGAGAGGTAGTCTCGGCGAGAAAGGTGGTACCAGCATAAGAGGCGGTGCCGGCATGAGAGGCGCCTCCGGCACGAAAGGCGGTACCGCTATAAGAAGCGGAGTCGGCATAAGAGGCTGAGTCAGCATGAGAGGTGCCTCCGGCGTGAGAAGCGGTTCCGACGTGAGAAGCGGTACCGGCGAAAGGGGCGGCTCCGGCGAGAGGGACGGCTCCGGAGAAAGGGGCGGCTCCGGCGAGAGGGACGGCTCCGGAGAAAGGGGCGGCTCCGGCGAGAGGGACGGCTCCGGCGAGAGGGAAGGCTCCGGCGAGGGGGCGACTCCGGCGAGAGGGGCGGCTCCAGCGAGAAAGATTGGCTCCTGCGGGAAAGGCGATTCCAGCGAGATGGGCAGTTCCGGCAAGAGAAGCGGCACCAGCGAGAAGCGTGACATCGGGGCGGCGGAAGCGATGAGACCGGATCGGGACGATCCGCCTTGAGGGGGAGGCAGTGTTACGTGTAAGGCCTCTAAACGGTTAAAACCTCCGCCAATAGATGGCGCTTTCGCCGGATTCCCTTGCTGGCTGATGAGGGAGTCGCCGACTGCTGTGGTCCCGTTTCCTGGGGAGTTTGGATGTAAATACGCTTTTGTGTTGGCCCCAGGATGTAGGGTCATGTAAATACCCATTGTCTGTTGTTTTGTTTAGATTTAATGTTAGTAATAGATTACAATAAAAAAAGTGCTTCTAGTCTCCGTGTCGCCTCCTGTCGTTATTAACGCCACTGCCATCGTCACCGGGCTACTGCAGCTGCTACTACTCTTCTGGTAAGTCTCTCGTGTCCCCCCACCAGTGGTAAGGCCGAGAGATACTGCCAAAGGAAGGGAGTTTCCACAGGAGAGGCGGAACTCAGGAAGTCTTTGGGTGGCGTGCGGGAAAGGCCGCAAGGAAGAGCAACCGGAGCCCGAGTGGGTGAACCACGAACGGAAGAAGCGCGTTGTCGCAGAGAACCGGAGGGTAAACACGCGACAATATATATATTAAAAATCGAAAGAAAAAAATAAAAGATAAAAAGATCAGGTGTTGAAATCAATATTAAAAATGGCATATCCTGACCAGGAGCACATGTGCTTTACAGAAGGCAGAGCGCCATCTGGTGGAACAGAAATCAACTAAACATTGATTTAGCCTGTTTCCTGATATTTGGCCAACCCAATTTTTTGATAAATCAAGAAAAGCCATCCACGATGGCGTTTCGCGCTTTTGGCGCTCGTCAGCGTGGAGTAGGCTGAACCATTGCGACCAAAAAATATTTTTTGATCCCAATGGCTTCCCGAAAAACCAAGAAATGGGTATTTAAGGCCAAACTTGCGTAAATACGCTTAGCACATTGAAATACGAAAGAAAAAATAAAAGATAAAAAGATCAGGTGTTGAAATCAATATATATGAATATATATATACTATTAGGGCTGGGTTTCTTTTTATGAAATTTATAATCTCAATAATTTAATGTGTCGAATCGAGAGAGAGATCAAACAATAGTATTTTTACAATTATATGAGTTTTTGATTAGAAAGAGAGAGCATATAAATATAAACATTATCTAACAATAACTCTGAAATATATTACAGTGACCTTTATTGAAGACACAAGAGTTACCAAGTGTGAATAAAATTGCCTCTGTCTCCTAATAAAAAAAAAAAGATAACCGGCGACATCAAAGACTTTCCACTTCCTTAAGCTTTCTTCATTAGTGTATATTCAGAAATTATTTGGAAAGTAAAAAATACTTATACGGATAAATGTATTCTATGGATTTCTATTAAACTCAAGATTTTGAAATTTGGAGCCCTACTATAGGTGAATTCCTGTAGAAGGTATCCAAAAGGCTCGAAAGCTTGAGGTATTAGAAATTCATAAAATAAACTTATTAAGACACATTGGTCTTATAGAAGATTCTCCTTGGACATTACAAGACAGAGAAACTGTGGAGAACAGAAAATACATATGTGGAACAAGTAAATAAAAACGAAGTTTTTGTATATAAGATATTTAAATACATAGTTGTTATAATAACGCAGATTATGATTATGGAGAGTGGGAGTTCCTTGATTGTTTTCATTTATAATTGCAAACCGTATTTTTGATGTGGCTTTGTAAATTTAGAAGTATTTTAAGGCTGTTATATATATATATATATAAAGAGACAATGGTCGCCTCTCCCGTCAAAATAGACGTCAAAACTAGACGCCATCTATTGTCCGTCGCCGCAACTAGCGGCCTCGGGTCGGTGACAAAGCCACAACACCAGCTTTGGCAAACCGACCCGTGTCACCGACCCGAGGCCGCTAGTTGCGGCGACGGTCAATAGATGGCGTCTAGTTTTGACGTCTATTTTGACGGGAAAGGCGACCATTGTCTCTTTATATCAATATCCTTCCGGCAAATTTTCCATCTATATATATATATATGTGTGTGGTATCGCAAGCATCTACAGTCATGGGCCTCGTGGTAAGGCGTCAAGCGGTAACACGAAAGGACGAGGTGGGTTGGATGTCATCTCAGATAGAGGTTAGCGCTGAAGATGCCGATAAGGTCCAGGGGGGTGTCAGATCTACATGAGAGGTAGAGATGATCTGTTGTTGTCCGGTCTGTTTGTAGGTGTCCAGTAGTGGTCGTAAAACCTATTTTTGGAAGTTTCCTGACAGGGAATGAACAATCTTTGATGAAATTCGACTTTGTCCTGTCTTGGGTTCGGCGGACTCGGGATAAACATTTGTTCTGTATTAAAATAATGTTCAAGTTGGAGAGTTGAATTATATCTATATTTAGTCACTATTATACTATAATTATGGTACATATGGAAATTTAGTGTATATTGACGTATATTACTACTATATGCAAATAATAGTACAAAAATAAAATTGTATAAAGTGAATAAAATACGACTGATCGTTTAACTAAAGGTTGCTGATGCCACCTATCGGAATAAAAATCAACTAATCACTTTTTTTTAATTATTCCGAAATTGTTTAATCAAGAAAGGTTATTTTGACCAATTCAGAGAGAGAATAATTTAAAATAATGGATAAATCAATATTTATTCCGGCAGATGACGCCAGACATCAGCAACATTTAGTTGCATGATCAGATGATGCCTTTTTCTTAATCTGTAATAATGTCAAAAGTTATCAAAGAATAAATGCACAAGTATTATAGTGGGGTTGTACACATACAATATACACTTGTATTTTCACAACTCCACATCTATCTGTGATTATGAATACATGAAATAGTCAAATTTAACCAAATATATTCACAGATTTCCCTAGAACATTGTTTACTCTGTGTTATCAGAGATTTATTCAAAAGATAATATTGTAATTCAATGTTATAATTGATTCACGACACAATAGTTGATTAATGTCACACAACAAATGTTGCGATGACCTTTTCATATCTATTTTAAAACAATCGTGAACCAATGTTTGTATTCTTAGAGAGAGGCATCTCTTCCTTTAATTATACATAAGAACGATACAGTATGGCCATCACCTTAGTAGACAACTTCACTAGTGATGATAAAGAATGAGCCACAACACCAGATTTAGAAAATTCAGACAAACCCAACCTGTATATAATCGTTTCGTGCGCCATTAGTATAAGGTGGTTATGACAACATTCTACGAGAATTATTTCCATTATTTAGGCAATGGCCCTCATCAGTATAGGTATAATTTCGATTCTATAACATCCTATGAAAATTATTTTTATGATTTATTTTTATATTTTATAATTTGAAAATACTAGCCAAAATATATTCAATTTAATAAAATTAGATTTGTCTATATGGCAAACAAACAAGTTTAGCAAACACTCGTATTTCACCACGAAGGAATTTAAGTAAAGTAAATTGAGGGTTTGTAAAGGTGGTAAATAAAGCTTTTCGCTGAAACCATTAACGTCCCATTATATAACCCGGCTATAATAAAAGTGTAGTAATTAGTTTTTATAACCATTAGCAGCTATAATCTCAACCACCTCTCTAAATTACCATTTGTAAACTAAACTTAAAAAATGAGACTATCTTTTATTTTTAATTACGCACTTCATGTGCAAGTTTCTAGCTTAACAATTAATACCTTTTTAACTAAATATGGTGAATAATTTATTTTTTCTCTCTTCTCTGAAAATTTATTAATATTTTTAGTTTAAATAGTTTAGGGTAATATATTTTAATGATTTAGTTTTTTTTTTTTGTGGTTTGTTTGGGCGTTGTCTGAAATGGATTAATTGTATTTAAATAATTATTTTTAATATTAAGTTATAACGCGCTGTCTATATAATGTATATATATGTTATAAAAAATGAGATTTCTGTTGTATTTTTATTGTTATTTATATAGAATTATTAGCTGTTGCTTGATTTTGGTATGATGATTTTGGTTTTAATGATTATTGATTTTGGTATGCTGTCGTGGAAAATATTATAATAAAATTAGTTATCAAAAATAGCTTCAATTGAGCTAATGGAATAAATTTGAAAACATAATTTGGTAAAAGTACTGCCTGGCTTAAGGCGTAAGAAAAAAAAAATGGAAAACCTATTTACATAATGTACATAAGTTTGAGCAGGCCATCGGGAAACAACAACAACAACGAGTTTTTATAGGGGAAGCGTGACCTCTGGCGGTCGATTTAGCAGAGTATTTGAATCTATGAAATATAATTTTAAATAAAATAATATTTTAATATAACACACATATATATATATATAATGAAAGGATTTAAGCTCAAATGTTTCTTTTCAAATATAAAACAAACTTCTACTGTCCTTATTGCGATGATAAAATATATTAGGAGGGCTTGGCTCATCAGTGGTGAACCCTCCCAGCGGTTTCGCCAATTTAATCTACCAGACCGCTTCTTAGAGTCCTAATACTGTATTGGATCATTCTGCTTATATATGCGACACTGAAGGGTGGAATCTCAGAAATGGTTTTTAAGAAAACTATGGACATAATTATGTATAAATTAAACATTCTTGCTCAAGTCCTTTCATTTTATAAATTAATTTTTGTAGTGTACATATTTGAACAATATTTGTACAGCATTCCTGGACACTTTTATTTTTTCGTTTATCATTACTCTTCACAATTCATCCTTTCATACTTCATCCCTAAGGGTAGAAGTAATCGTTATTTTTCCTTTAAAATAAATTTTGATTTTTCGTTCAAAAGAAGCATTTGCGGTATAATTGTCAAACTTCGTTCTACAATCATAAGCCGCATTATATTGTAATATAATCTTTGTACAATGTTGAAAAAAAAGTCTGAACTGGTTTAATTAATTCTTCAATAAAGGACAACCACCTAAAAGTGACCAGAGCTATCTAAATTGTCTTTGGCTATTATCTATCAAAATAGTTTATATACAATTTCTTAACTTTTGTTTGAAGGCTGATGAGGTAGTGGTATAAACTTTTGACTTTCGACTTCGACGACCCAGGTTCGAATCCAGCATTGGGAACATTTTTTTTAAATAAAAAAACTGCTTCAATGAACATGAAATTTGAAATTCACACCACAACCAATGAGTACAGTTAACCAGATAAGACACTATTGTAAGTACTAAAGTCGGAACTGCTTTCTACATGAGTAGACATTTGGTCTAACTACCCACCATGATTATCATGGACCTGTACCACAAAATACACTCATGGATAAAATTTAAGGAAGTTGTACCTTTTAGCTTGTAAATCGGGATTCTGGCAATAACTCTGAAATATACACTCATGGACAAAAGTTGAAGAAGTTGTAACTTTCACCATGTATATCGGAATTTAGAAAATAGCTCTGAAAGATACACTTGTGGCGACTACACTTTGCTTCAACGCATGCGCGGGCGTCAACACTTCACTACGCATGCGCGTGGGACGTCATCAGAGACGCTGGGGATTTAGCGGTAAACATGTAGGCTAACTCCAACGGTCGTTACTCCAACCGTTGTTTCTTGTCTCTCTATAATTTCTTGCTTTAAATAAATTAATTTTAATTATAATTTTATCAGCAGCCTTTCCACAAATCACACCAACACAGCACATCAACAACCATCCTACAAATTGGTGAGCCGGACGTGATGCAAAAGTTATTTTAATCACACTTCTATATATTTTTTTATTTCTTCCACGAAACTTTCAACAGCCCCAGAGTGCAAGACGCAACTACGGAACATCCGGAAGGGCCAACATCCACGGCACCCTCCCAAATATCAAGATTGGCTTTCCGTGCACCACCATTCTTGCCCAACAACGTTGAACTGTGGATAAGCCAGCTAGAAGCCGCTTTCAGTCTAGCCGAGATCTCCCGCGACGAAACTAAATTCCAAGCAACGGTAACGAGCCTAGACCAGCCAACCCTTACTTACGTCGCGGACATCGTAACGGCCCCCCACCCTCTGGTAAATACGATGCGCTGAAGGCAGGCCTTCTCCAA
Source organism: Cordylochernes scorpioides (assembly GCA_030710605.1). Lineage (NCBI taxonomy): Eukaryota > Metazoa > Arthropoda > Arachnida > Pseudoscorpiones > Chernetidae > Cordylochernes > Cordylochernes scorpioides. The sequence continues at coordinate 102,891,725 of CP092863.1, read as the reverse complement.
CGACTCGGTCAATCAAAACAAACTAAAATCTTACAGGTTCTGGATGGGCGTCCCATGGGAGATCAGAAGCCATCAACAGTCCTTGCCGCGATGCAACATCAGGCAGGAAGAAATTTCTCCGATACAGCACTGAAAATGCTGTGGACTCGACGCCTACCTCAGGACATAAGGGCCGCTCTCGCAGCATCCTCTGAAACAAGTTTGAGTAAGCTGGCGGAAATGGCAGACAACATACACGAAGCCATACTGCCAACGGTCTCAGCAGTGGACCAACCAAGCACAGCTCATAGCGCGGAAGCCCACCAACAACTGATGACGCAAATCCAAGACCTGCATACGCAAATCGAAGCTTTGAAGTCATCCATGGACACCCCACACAATCGCTATCCGAACGATAGATACCCACCCCACAACAAAAAGGGAAACGCAGGAACTTGCCGGTACCATATGAAGTTTGGAGCGCAAGCTAGGAAGTGCCTTCAACCATGCAACTTCAAGGTCCAGGGAAACGAATACGCCCGCCGTCAGTAGGAGCCACTGACGGCGCAGGCCTTACTCTCCGGCTCTTCATTACGGACCGACGCAGCGCCTATTTGTTTTTGGTCGACACCGGAGCCGAAGTCTCAGTGATTCCACCACCAGTAAAAAACGCTAGGCCCTCGCACAGGCAGCTTTTCGCAGCTAACGGATCTATCATCCACACTTACGGGGAACGACATCTTGAGCTTGACCTCGGTCTCGGACGTTTATTCCGTTGGCCTTTCATCATAGCCGACGTCGGCGTGTCCATCATCGGCGCAGACTTTCTCCGACATTACGGGCTGACAGTAGACCTGCGTAATCACCGGCTGAGCGACCCAGTATCTTCCCTTCACTCCATTGGACAAGTTTCCCCTTCCCCCGCTGTTAGCATTCACCTTACAATCGCCAATTCGCCTTACTCCAGAATACTCAGACAATTCCCAGAGCTCACTAGTCAGAATCTTGTAAAAAGCCCTCCCCGTCACTCAGTGACTCATCATGTCGTCACAAAGGGCCCCCCGATTGCAGCAAAACCGCGACGACTCCCCACGGACAAACTCGCCGCGGCAAAGAAAGAATTCGCCTTCATGATGGAGAAAGGCATCTGTCGTCCATCCAAATCACCGTGGGCCAGCCCTCTCCACCTAGTACCCAAAAAAGACGGCTCGCTACGACCATGTGGAGACTACAGGAAACTGAATGCCGCTACCGTCCCCGACCGATATCCAGTCCCTAACATTATGGACTTTGCATCGCATCTGCATGGTAAGAAAATATTTTCTACTATCGATCTGGTTAGAGCGTACCACCATGTGCCCGTGGAAGCTAGAGATATCCCTAAGACTGCCGTTATTACGCCTTTCGGCCTTTTCGAGTTTCCCCGCATGTCCTTTGGCCTATGTAACGGAGCCCAAACCTTTCAAAGGCTCATCAACGAAGTACTCCAAGGTTTGGATTTTGCATATGCCTACATTGACGACGTGCTTATCGCATCCGATTCAGAAAATCAACATGTATCCCATCTTCAACAACTTTTTGGTCGCCTTCGAGACTACGGCCTGACGATCAACGAAACCAAATGCACCTTCGGCCAACCTTCAGTCAAATTCTTGGGGTTTATCATCACTAACGCTGGAATCTCGCCGTACCCTCGGCGAGTACAAGCAATTAAAGACATCCCAATCCCTGATACTGTCGGAAAACTTCGACGTTTTCTGGGTATGTTAAATTTCTATCGGCGCTGCCTCCCCAATGCCGCTAGTACTCAGGCACCACTCCACGCCATGGTCGAAGGGCGCAAGAACGCATCCTGCCAATGGACCCCAACAGCACTCCAGGCTTTCGACCAGTGCAAATTTCAACTAGCCAACGCTGCCCTCTTGCACCATCCTTTTCCAGAAGCGCCTCTCTGCCTTACGGTAGATGCCTCGGATTTTGCTGTGGACGCCGCGCTTCACCAGCAAGTTGGCAACAATTTCCAACCAATAGCGTTTTTCTCAAGGAAACTAGACGCTGCACAATGAAAATACAGCGCATACGACAGAGAACTCCTGGCGGTATACTTGGCTATCAAGCATTTCAGGCATTTTTTGGATGGGCGACAATTTCCGGTCTATACGGACCACAAACCTCTCACATACGCCTTTCAACAAAATCTGGACAAGGCCTCACCGCGTCAATGTCGACACCTCGATTTCATCGGGCAATTCACAACCGACATCCGCCACATCGCGGGCTGTGAAAATGTACCTGCAGATTTCCTGTCACGCGTGGAACCCATCTCCCACCACCAACCTTATGACCCGAAATCCCTCGCCGAAGCGCAAGCAGTAGACCAGGAGCTACAAGCTCTCTTGACATCGGAAAACCGCAGCTCACTACAACTGGAAAAAGTACAAATCCCAGAAACGAACATTTCCCTGTACTGTGACGTTTCAACAGCAAAACCCAGACCTTTCGTACCCGCACCCTGTCGCCGCATAATTTATTCTGCATACCACAACTTGTCTCACCCCGGAGTACGAGCTACTACAAGGATGGTCACCGCCCATTACGTCTGGCCGGCCGTCAAGAAGGATTGCGCACTTTGGACTCGCGCCTGCCACCGCTGCCAAGTCTCCAAAACCGCTAGACACACAAGAACGCCCCTTCAGTCGTTTAGTCACCCAGACGGAAGGTTCAGTCATGTTCACATTGACCTGGTCGGACCATTACCACCGAGTGAAAACTATCGGTACATATTCACCTGCGTCGGCCGATTCACTAGGTGGCTCGAAGCCCTACCCATACAGGACATCACCGCCAAAACAGTAGCAAATGCCTTCCTATCGGTCTGGATATCTCGTTTTGGCGTGCCAACAAAAGTGACTACAGACCAAGGCAGGCAGTTTGAATCAGCACGTTTCGGTGAGTTGACACGGCTTCTGGGAATCAACAGAATAAGGACATCACCCTACCACCCAGCAGCAAACGGCCTGGTAGAAAGATTCCACAGACAGCTGAAAGACTCCCTTCGCTGTCACGATTCCACGAGCTGGTCCTTGAAACTTCCCCTGGTGCTCCTAGGGATTCGTTCGTCGCTAAGGGAAGATCTCAACACCACAACCGCTGAGCTGGTCTATGGAAGCCCCTACCCCTTCCAGGAACATTTTTCGAGGACCCCCCCTCTGCAAGCTCGCCTACCGAACCGTGGCTGGAGGACTTCAAGCGCGCCATGGCATCTCTGAAACCTGCACCAAGCAAACCACATGGGAACCGCCACGTTTACGTGCCCAAGCCACTCGAGACATGTTCCCATGTCTATCTATGTCGGGACCTGATATTGCCACCGCTAGCTCCCCCATACGACGGTCCATATGAAGTCCTTTTTAGGAAACCCAAAATTTACAAACTGAAAATTAAAAAGAGATCCACGTGGGTGTCAATCGACCGCCTCAAGCCTGCTTTCACATCAGAAGGACCGATGTTTTCCCAAGACCCGAACTTAACAAGCCAATAAGATTGCATAGGATCGCTGGAAAGATCCTACTGGAGGGGGAGTAGTGTGGCGACTACACTTTGCTTCAACGCATGCGCGGGGCGTCAACACTTCACTACGCATGCGCGTGGGACGTCATCAGAGACGCTGGGGATTTAGCGGTAAACATGTAGGCTAACTCCAACGGTCGTTACTCCAACCGTTGTTTCTTTTCTCTCTATAATTTCTCTTGCTTTAAATAAATTAATTTTAATTATAATTTTATCAGCAGCCTTTCCACAAGCCACACCAACACAGCACATCAACAACCACCCTACACACTCATGGACAAAACTTAAGGAATTTGTACCTTTTAGCAGGTATATCGGGATAATATACACTCATAGACAAAACCTAAGAAAGCTGTACCTTTTTAGCACGTATTTCGGGATTCAGACAATAACTCAGAAAGATACACTCATGGACAAATTTAAGGAAGTTGTTCCTTTTTAGCACGTATCTCGGGATTCAGATAATACCTTTGAAAGATATTTGATACACTGACCTATATTGAAGACACACGAGATAACCAAGTGTGAACAAAATTGTCTATGTATCTTTCAAAATTACAGATGAGCGGCGACATCAAAGACTTTCCACTTCCATAAATTTTGTCCATGAGTGTACTTTGGGTTATAAGTAATGAAATAAGAAAAAAATATTTCTTCCATCTTCGAAATTTATGTGCATGATTTATCTAATTATTTTATTGAAAGGGAAAAGAAATAATATTCCAATTCTAACATCCTCTTTAACAAAAACTTGTGCTTTTAATCAAATTCTCTGGAGACTCGATAATAATTGATGTGATATAAATGCTAGAATTCAAATAAACATAGATAATCTTAAACACAGATATTTTACCAACTTTCTATTTAACATAAGGTTTTTTTTTATTAAACAAATTCATTCAGACTTTATTACTATTTTCAATAAACTCAATAGAAAACTGAAACAACTCCTGATATTACAACTAAATATTGCTGAAACATAGTAACAACTCCTGATATTACAACTAAATATTGCTGAAACATAGTAACAACTCCTGATATTACAACTAAATATTGCTGAAACATAGTAACAACTCCTGATATTACAACTAAATATTGCTGAAACATAGTAACAACTCCTGATATTACAACTAAATATTGCTGAAACATAGTAACAACTCCTGATATTACAACTAAATATTGCTGAAACATAGTAACAACTCCTGATATTACAACTAAATATTGCTGAAACATAGTAACAACTCCTGATATTACAACTAAATATTGCTGAAACATAGTAACAACTCCTGATATTACAACTAAATAGTGCTGAAACATAGTAACAACTCCTGATATTACAACTAAATATTGCTGAAACATAGTAACAACTCCTGATATTACAACTAAATATTGCTGAAACATAGTAACAACTCCTGATATTACAACTAAATATTGCTGAAACATAGTAACAACTCCTGATATTACAACTAAATATTGCTGAAACATAGTAACAACTCCTGATATTACAACTAAATATTGCTGAAACATAGTAACAACTCCTGATATTACAACTAAATATTGCTGAAACATAGTAACAACTCCTGATATTACAACTAAATATTGCTGAAACATAGTAACAACTCCTGATATTACAACTAAATATTGCTGAAACATAGTAACAACTCCTGATATTACAACTAAATATTGCTGAAACATAGTAACAACTCCTGATATTACAACTAAATATTGCTGAAACACAGTAACAACTCCTGATATTACAACTAAATATTGCTGAAACATAGTAACAACTCCTGATATTACAACTAAATATTGCTGAAACATAGTAACAACTCCTGATATTACAACTAAATATTGCTGAAACATAGTAACAACTCCTGATATTACAACTAAATATTGCTGAAACATAGTAACAACTCCTGATATTACAACTAAATATTGCTGAAACATAGTAACAACTCCTGATATTACAACTAAATATTGCTGAAACATAGTAACAACTCCTGATATTACAACTAAATATTGCTGAAACATAGTAACAACTCCTGATATTACAACTAAATATTGCTGAAACATAGTAACAACTCCTGATATTACAACTAAATAGTGCTGAAACATAGTAACAACTCCTGATATTACAACTAAATAGTGCTGAAACATAGTAACAACTCCTGATATTACAACTAAATATTGCTGAAACATAGTAACAACTCCTGATATTACAACTAAATATTGCTGAAACATAGTAACAACTCCTGATATTACAACTAAATATTGCTGAAACATAGTAACAACTCCTGATATTACAACTAAATATTGCTGAAACATAGTAACAACTCCTGATATTACAACTAAATATTGCTGAAACATAGTAACAACTCCTGATATTACAACTAAATATTGCTGAAACATAGTAACAACTCCTGATATTACAACTAAATATTGCTGAAACATAGTAACAACTCCTGATATTACAACTAAATATTGCTGAAACATAGTAACAACTCCTGATATTACAACTAAATATTGCTGAAACATAGTAACAACTCCTGATATTACAACTAAATATTGCTGAAACATAGTAACAACTCCTGATATTACAACTAAATATTGCTGAAACATAGTAACAACTCCTGATATTACAACTAAATATTGCTGAAACATAGTAACAACTCCTGATATTACAACTAAATATTGCTGAAACATAGTAACAACTCCTGATATTACAACTAAATATTGCTGAAACATAGTAAAACTCCTGATATTACAACTAAATATTGCTGAACATAGTAACAACTCCTGATATTACAACTAAATATTGCTGAAACATAGTAACAACTCCTGATATTACAACTAAATATTGCTGAAACATAGTAACAACTCCTGATATTACAACTAAATATTGCTGAAACATAGTAACAACTCCTGATATTACAACTAAATATTGCTGAAACATAGTAACAACTCCTGATATTACAACTAAATATTGCTGAAACATAGTAACAACTCCTGATATTACAACTAAATATTGCTGAAACATAGTAACAACTCCTGATATTACAACTAAATATTGCTGAAACATAGTAACAACTCCTGATATTACAACTAAATAGTGCTGAAACATAGTAACAACTCCTGATATTACAACTAAATATTGCTGAAACATAGTAACAACTCCTGATATTACAACTAAATATTGCTGAAACATAGTAACAACTCCTGATATTACAACTAAATATTGCTGAAACATAGTAACAACTCCTGATATTACAACTAAATATTGCTGAAACATAGTAACAACTCCTGATATTACAACTAAATATTGCTGAAACATAGTAACAACTCCTGATATTACAACTAAATATTGCTGAAACATAGTAACAACTCCTGATATTACAACTAAATATTGCTGAAACATAGTAACAACTCCTGATATTACAACTAAATATTGCTGAAACATAGTAACAACTCCTGATATTACAACTAAATATTGCTGAAACATAGTAACAACTCCTGATATTACAACTAAATATTGCGGAAACATAGTAACAACTCCTGATATTACAACTAAATATTGCTGAAACATAGTAACAACTCCTGATATTACAACTAAATATTGCTGAAACATAGTAACAACCTCCTGATATTACAACTAAATATTGCTGAAACATAGTAACAACTCCTGATATTACAACTAAATATTGCTGAAACATAGTAACAACTCCTGATATTACAACTAAATAGTGCTGAAACATAGTAACAACTCCTGATATTACAACTAAATATTGCTGAAACATAGTAACAACTCCTGATATTACAACTAAATATTGCTGAAACATAGTAACAACTCCTGATATTACAACTAAATATTGCTGAAACATAGTAACAACTCCTGATATTACAACTAAATATTGCTGAAACATAGTAACAACTCCTGATATTACAACTAAATATTGCTGAAACATAGTAACAACTCCTGATATTACAACTAAATATTGCTGAAACATAGTAACAACTCCTGATATTACAACTAAATATTGCTGATGGATGCACGCCATCTATCGGAATAAATATCAATGATTATTTTATTTATTATTATTAAATTTTTCAATTATTGATATTTCAATTTTAATTGGTATTTGTCCAATTCTTGAATAGTTTAAAAGCAATTATTATATGATATTTATTCCGATAAATGGCGCACGTCATCAGCAACTTTTAGGTTTACAATCAGGAGATGCCTTTTTTATTAATCAATACAAATCGTTATATAACAATTTAAAGAGCTATTCCAAAAAATGAATTTAATTTTATAAATAATATATTTTATAATTATACCTGTGTTTAAAGAATATTTTACTTTTTTCAATATAGTATACATTTTCTATTATATAAAATGTTAAATATATGTAATTGTGGTTGTTACGTCAATTGTACATAATTGTATTTCAGGAGTTATTATTTATTTATTTTTATTTATATCTTGCCCGAATATATCATTTATCTGACATTATCTTGGTAGATAATGATATCTTTTGGAACTATCCAATTAGCTATTTCCTCCAAGGTAACTTTCCATAAATATATATATTGCTCTATTGTATCCCACGTGGTATAGTGGCTAGCATATCTGGCTTTCACCCAAAAGGCCCGGGTTCGGTTCCCGGGCGTGGTAATATACTTTTTCCGGGTAGTTGGCGCTCTGCACTCCAAGAACCTAGGTTATAAATATCTCTATATATTATTTTAAAATTATAATTCCCTGATCAAATTACTCTTTTAAATCTACCACCAGATGTCGCCTATATAAACCTATTGTTATTGTTTCCTGTTGGCCGGCTCAAATATTCCTGTAGATATGTAAATGAGTTTATATAAAAGAGCGTACCTGGATCTGTAAAGAAAAAAATTCTCTTTGGAGAAAAAAATTGTATTTTTGACTCTACAGATCCAGGTACGCCCTTTTATATAAACCCAATTTATGGATCGCCTTTTGACCTAAAATATGTAAAAAGGTATTTTATTTTCCTTATTCTACACGCCTTAATTCAGGTAGTACTTTCTCAAATTATATGTTCTGCATTCCATAATCTCAATTAAAGCAAATAATGAGATAATCAGTTTTTATTATTTCTACCACGACTGTAAAATTACAAACATACTCATGTATTTAAAGTTGATCAGCAAGTAATAATTCTATAACTCTAATTCCAGAATTAACAGCAGAACATCTATTTTGTAATATATATATGGTATAAAAGGTGGGGAAAGAAACACGCCACAATTTGGAAGAGGAACCCAGGAAACCAGAGAGAGAGAGAGATAGAGATTGAAACTGATTTATTTCAAAGTACATATAAGATTATATAAGGTTAAATACAGAATAAATATAAATATAAATAAATAAGGTAATATAATGATAAATATGTAAATAAATATAAAATATAATTGATAATTATACATATATATAAATATAAAGAGACAAAGGTCGCCTTTCCCGTCAAAATAGACGTCAAAACTAGACGCCATCTATTGACCGTCACCGCAAACTAGCGGTCTCGGGTCGGTGACAAAGCCACAACACCAGCTTTGGCAAACTGAAAAGCGTCCACCTAGAGACCATGGTTTCGGGCTAATGGCCCTCGTCAGTCTAGGGCGGACTTTATTCCATGAGATCCACACGGGATCTAATGGAATCTTGACAATCTGCCAAAGAGGTGTTTAGCTGGCAAAGTGGCTGGGCCAAATTTAACGGGAGAGGCGACCTTTGTCTCTTTAGATTAATATCCTCTCGGCAAAATTTCCATCTATATTTTAGCCATTGATTTGGCCCAGCCAATTTGCCAGCTAAACACCTCTTTGGCAGATTGTCAAGATTCCATTAGATCCCGTGTGGATCTCATGGAATAAAGTCCGCCCTAGACTCACGAGGGCCATTAGCCCGAAACCATGGTCTCTAGGTGGACGCTTTTCAGTTTGCCAAAGCTGGTGTTGTGGCTTTGTCACCGACCCGAGACCGCTAGTTTGCGGTGACGGTCAATAGTTTTGACGGCGTCTAGTTTTGACGTATATTTTGACGGGAGAGGCGACCTTTGTCTCTTTAGATCAATATCCTCCCGACAAAATTTCCATATATAAAAATATATATACAAGGTCTATATTGGTGGCGCTCACCGCGGGAAAGACTCCGCCACCGATGGACTGCGAGAGAGAGAGAGAGAGACGGGACCAGCACAGCAGGGTGGCCGTTCGTGTCGCACACAATCCCCAACTGTCTTAAAAGTCACGAGGTGTTAACTGACGGACCCCAGTGTCTCAAGTTACCGGACTTCACCCTCCCGTCTCTTGTCTGTAGGTTGGCTTTATTATTCCTGGAAGAATAGATATTATGACATATATACATATCTCTCATCTTTCTCAATCATACTATTTTTCTATTATCATTATAATTAAAATAAATTATAGTATGCGTGAAAATTAAAATAACGGTGATTTTCCATTGATAAGCCAAAACCTTCCCATATTTTATCGTGGTATGAACAGTAGAAAATTTGCTTCATTTGATGAATAAGAAATTCTGATTAATAGTTTCATTTCTTTTACAATCTTAAGCGTTTCTTTTCGGTCGTACACTTCCTTTTACTACTTACACTCATGGACAAAACTTAAGGAAATGGAAAGTCTTTGATATCTACGGTCGTCTTTTATTTTAAGGAGACAAAGACAATGATAAATTGGTTGATGTAGCCATATATTTTTCAAACTTCCAATCAACAATTTATCTTTAAAAACAGGTAAATTTTGGGTAAAATACTCATTTCGAAGGATCGGATAAACACATCTGTCTTTGTATTATTCCGCTCTAGTTCTACTCACGGTAAACATGAAAACATATTTCCATTTTTAAAACAACCTTAAACCTAACCCAATTTAACCTATCTGAACACAACCTACCATTGATATACTCGGTGAAATATTACAATTAATGGTGTGCATAAATTAATATTTGTTGTACCCGTTCTGTTATGATGTAATTATTTTTATTAATTGACCTATTACTATCTTTATTTATCTTCTGTTATGTTGTATTTAATGTACAAAATATTTTGAATAATATGGAAATTGTTTTGATTAATTTATAATTATTTATTTGATGAATAACAATGCATAGTGTCCTCGTAATGACTTTATCAAGGTTTATCCATCAATCATACTACGACAATGGGAGTAATATAGCTAATTGGATCGAAATCTCTCATTTGACTGAGTGAGAGACCAATATTACAACACTGAACACTAAAATTCTTCATGAAAAGTATTTTAAAATATAACGTCGCTTTATATATAAGCAATATCCAGCCTCTTAATACCTAGATATTTTATAAGCACATAAACAAAAGAGGCAAATTCAAACTACAAAATGGAATCATTTCGCCAAAAAACTTCAAATATTAATAGAAAGAATTTCTAATCGAACGGTATCGAAGCTAAATTATAAAAAAATACCAAACGTTCTTATATAAATCTTGCTTTCTATCCTATTGTAATCAATAGAATTAATATTCAAACAGCAATTTTGTGATACAAATATGACAAAAAATAGTAATCACTAATAGATAGACTAATTATCAAGGTCTATCCATCAATCATACTACGACAATGGGAATAATAAAACTAATTGGATCGAAATCTCTCATTTGACTGAGTGAGAGACCAATAATACAATTGACCCTCTCTCCTTATACATTGGTATTACTTTAATTTGTCTTCATTCCTATTTGTTGTATTCGTTCTGTGATGATGGAATTATTTTTATTGATTAACGTATTACTATCTTTATATATCTTTTGTTACTGTTGTATTTTGTGTACAGAATATTTTGAAAAATATGGAAATGCTTTAAATAAATTGATTTATAATTATTTATTTGATGGATAATGATGCATAGTGTCATCCTAATACACTCATGGACGAAGCTTAAGGAAGTTGTACCTTTTACCATGTATATCGGGATTCAGACAATAACTCTGAAAGATACATTCATGGACAAAACTTAAGGAAGTTGTACCTTTTAGCATGTATATCGGGATTCAGACAATAACTCTGAAAGAAACACTCATGGACAAAACTTAAGGAGGTTGTACCTTTTAGCATGTATATCGGGATTCAGACAATAACTCTGAAAGATATACTCATGGACCAAACTTAAGGAAGTTGTACCTTTTAGCATGTATTTCGGGATTCTGACAATAACTCTGAAAGATACACTCATGGACAAAACTTAAGAAAGTTGTACCTTTTATAATGTATATCGGGATTCAGACAATAACTCTGAAAGATACACTCATGGACAAAACTTAAGGAAGTTGTACCTTTTAACATTAATATCGGGATTCAGACAATAACTCTGAAAGATACACTCATGGACAAAACTTAAGGAAGTTGTATCTCTTAGCATGTTTATCGGGATTTAGACAATAACTCTGAAAGATACACTCATGGACAAACTTAATAAAGTTGTACTTTTAGCATATATATCGGGATTCAGACAATAACTCTGAAAGATATTACAGTGACCTTCATTGAAGGCATACGAGATAACCCAGTGTGAACAGCCTTTGTCTCCTTAAAAAAATGTACGACCGACGATATCAAAAACTTTCCACCTCTCTTGGTTTTGGGCGATTTGGGTGATTTAAAACTACTCGCGTAGGATGTTATGAAAACGAAGCCGCCCCTGTACGGATGAAGGCCAATTTCCGAAACCGTGGTAGACAGACTGTTGGGATTTCCTCTGAAATTTCCAAAACTGATGTTGTTTGTGGCACTTTATTATTTTTTATAATAATTTACATCATAAAAACATAGTACACCTCTTCCGTCAAAATAAACATTAAAACTAAACGCCATCTATTGTCCGTCGCCGCAAACTAGCGGCTTTTTAAATATTTTTGTCAATTATTAATAATCATAAATATTATAAAAATTATAAGATAAATATTACTAAAAAGTATATATCTCATTTATTTATAAAAGCATTATAATCATATTCCTTGATTATTATGATATCAAGAGAAAATATTGATAAAAATAAATAATGGTATATAAATTTTATAAAAATTTATATAATAGATGTAAAAAGGTATATTTTCGAATAAATTGTTCGTATTAAAATATTATATATATATTCAAAATCACACAAATTAATATATATCAAATAAAAAAGCAAGATGAAAATGGTCTAATTATAAATATCTATTTATAAAAAGATCTAAAACGCCGGGAAATCTATTGATCACCTTAAAAATCCAATTAAACATTAACTATTTGGTTAATTTCTTCCTTCTAATCAATCTAAGACACAATTATCTCCAATATTTACATTCTTCGAGAAAGATAAGCCGAAGAAAAATTAGGAAGTCCTAATGAAATTAACATAAAGTATCCATTTAAGTACCAATAAAGAATCTTCAAAAGCATTCGAGGCAATTCTCTTTCACAATCAATGAAATAAATACCGAAATTACTTTTCTACCCCTTTAATTTCCCCCGCATTTTCCTCCTTCCTTAGTGACAATTTAAAATGATAAGAAAATTATTAAATACATTTCAAACATATCTCTCTATATGCTATTAATATATTTAAAAGAACTGTAATATTGTATGTCTTTTTTTAATATAATTAATATATATGTTATTGTATTAATTGGATACTTTTATGTTTAGGTAGTTTGCTGATTGATTTAATTATTTAATTGATTCAATTAAGAGAAATAGAGAAAGAGCTATTTGGATTTAATTAGCAAATAGATTTCTATCTTAAGTATGGCTCCATTTTCATTTGGGAAGGTTTTTAAATGGAGTAATTTCCTTTGCTATGTAATTTGAAGACCAAACCTTTGAAGATTGCGTCTTAGAATCTGAGATGAAGCTTAAAATAAAGGGTTATAATATTTATGAATTTTTATATTATCTCTTCTTTATTGAGTGATTGTTCATTATTTAAAGAGTAGAAATGAAATTATTTGGTTTTTTAAATTAGATATTTATTATCGGACATTATTAAATGTTTCTGTAAAGTTATTAAATTTAGGTTTAATTCATTGTTTTCAGTATATTTTAAGATATACAGGCAGAGTTCTGTCTGAATTTTCCAAAACTAGTGTTGTGGTTTATTTTTTATCACTGCCGCTAAATATTGCAGTGGGGTGATAACATAATTCATCATTGTTCTAATGCATTTTTGAAGGGAGAGGTGTCACTTTTGGTATATGAATATCATCTTCTCGCAAAACTGTTATACACGCATGGACAAAACTTAAGGAAATGGAAAATATTTGATGTTGCTGGTCATCTTTTTTTTTTTTTGAGGGAGAGAGAGGCAAATTTGTTCACACTTGATTATCTTGTTTGATATCAATAAAGGTCGCTGTTTTAATATTACAAATATTTTCTCACAATGAGTATTTTTTTATTTAAAAAACGCTAACTTTCAAGTGATAATTGCTCCTTTAACGGGCTTACTAAAATATTTCTGGTGGGATAAAGTCGAAATTTTAGTAAGCCCGTTGAAGAGCTGGAAAGCTAGCGTTTATTCAATAAAATGATACTAATTGTGAGAAAATATTTGTAATTTTAAAACTTTTTTCACGATTTTATCATTAATAAAGATCACTGTAATATCTTTCAAAGTTATTGTCTCAATCCCGATATACATGCTGAAGGGTACAATTTCCTTAAGTTTTGTCCATGAGTGTATCTTTCAGAGTTATTGTCTGAATCCTGATATACATGCTAAAAGGTACAACTTCCTCAAGTTTTGTCCATGAGTGTATCTTTCAGAGTTATTGTCTGAATTCCGATATACATGCTAGAAGGTACAACTCCTTAAGTTTTATCCATGAGTGTATCTTTCAGAGTTATTGTCTGAATCCCGATATATATGCTAAAAGGTACAACTTCCTTAAGTTTTGTCCATGAGTGTATCTTTCAGAGTTATTGTCTGAATCCCGATACATGCAAAAAGGTACAACTTTCTTAAGTTTTGTCCACGAGTGAATATTTCAGAGTTATGGTTTGAATCCCGATATACATGCTAAAAAGGTACAACTTCATTAAGTTTTGTCCATGAGTGTATCTTTCAGAGTTATTGTCTGAATCCCGATATACATGCTAAAAGGTACAACTTCCTTAATTTTGTCCATGAGTGTATCTTTCAAAGTTATTGTCTCAATCCCGATATACATGCTAAAAGGTACAACTTCCTTAAGTTTTGTCCATGAGTGTATTTTTCAGAGTTATTGTCTGAATCCCGATAAACATTCTGAAAGGTATAACTTCCTTAAGTTTTGTCCATGAGTGTATCTTTCAAAGTTATTGTCTCAATCCCGATATACATGCTAAAATGTACAACTTCCTCAAGATTTGTCCATGGGAGTGGATATTTACAAAGTAACTATTGAACCTTTTAATATTTTCACTGCCGATTACACTCGAGCGTGTGAATATGAGCCTATCCTCAGGAGCATATAACACACTTGTGTGTGATCAAAGATCCAACATTTATTCTTCTTACATGGCAATAACGCGCCATCTATATAATACAAATAAAAACACTAATACGCGAATGTTTCTTCTCACAAATAAATCAAAATACTACTGTTCTTACTGCGACGAAGAAAAAAAGAAACATTGGCGTTTTGGTGTTTTCATTTGTATTTATTCTTCTGGCTCAATCAGCATTCCATTTTGACTATATTTGATGGTAACAGGGGGAAATAAAATGGTTACATAGTTACATATAACTGTGTCTTTATATTTATTTGCATATACAATCCTTCTTTTGATAATCTGTGTTATAAAAGAATGCTGGTACCAGGACAAAACTTCTCGAATAAAAAGTTGATGAAAAGCCACCATCAGGAGAGAATAGGGTTTTTAATGCTTTTGGATCGTCTCTCTCTACTGTAAAGGCTATTTTGACTAAAAACGGAAAGGTTGTATAGAACAGTTAATGATATCCTTGAAGAGAAAATGTAAAATAGAATTGTTTCCTTATAATGGAACCCTGGAAACTTGCCATATATCAAAACATAATTATATAACAACTTTGTTTTTCCAAAATAACATCTTCTAATTGATAAGGATTGTTTTCGCTTATATATTAAGTTATATAATATTGTAAAACTACCTCTTTCTAAAGGATAACACATATTTTCAATGTCAAGATGTCTTTTAGAGAGAGGTGTCCTCTTACCAGAGAGTTGGTAAATAGTAGGGGGTATAAATAATAGACAAAACGGCTTCCAAAGGTAAATTTCTTGTTTTATTTTATATTTTTTACAAGCTTTCACAAGGGTATCACAAACCTTTGTACAGGAGTATATGACAAAAAGAATGTAAAAATTAAAATTTAAAAGTAAAGTTTAAGATTCATTTTGTCACACAAACAAATATATATATTTAAATTTCAAAGCATATATATATACTTTATGTTCCTTTATTGCATTTGTTCTATAATTAAAACACTAATTCTTCCCGCAGCTCACTATATTATTGAAATAATTATTACTCATAATAAATTCTTACAAGAAATATACTTTTAAAATATTTGTCTACTCTCTCTTTTATTCTAATTACTGATGGTTCTCAAATCTATCTGAACAAATACCCTCATACCCAACATAGAAAATAACTTAAGTGGGTGTAAAGTCTTTTATATCGCCAGTCATCTGGTTTTTTTTTTTTTTTAATAGACAGAAGTATTTTTTTTGATACTTGGTTATCTCGGGTGTCTTTAATAGTTTTCACTGTGTATCAAATATATTTCAGAGTTATTGTCTGAATCCCGATATACATGCTAAAAGGTACAACTTCCTTAAGTTTTGTCCATGAGTGTATATTCAGAGTTATTGTCTTAATCCCGATATACATGCTAAAAGGTACAACTTCCTTAGGTTTTGTCCATGAGTGTATCTTTCAGAGTTATTCTCTGAATCCCGATATACATGCTAAGTTTTGTCCATGAGTGTATCTCTCAGAGTTATTCTCTGAATCCCGATACACATGCTAAAAGGTACAACTTCCTTAAGTTTTGTCCAGGAGTGTTAGTATTGAGTTCACAAAGGTTGTCGTTTATCATTTATGTCTTACACTAGTAGAAAAGCCCGTCCAAGGACGGGATCGGCTAGAGCAGGTGGATTGAGAGGTTTGAATCGGTTCAAGTTCGACTTTTCCTTTGGAACAGCATTTATGAAAAGTTTTACTGTATGTCGTTTGTTCCAATTCGAAATACTTTGCTCTACATTTTGGGCAAACTTGATCAAGTTGGCCACAAAGGTGCAGGGGAATTTGATCTTCCTCGTAACATGTCCCTGTTGGCAAAGGTAGATTATCTCCCTGTCGAATTCTTTGCATCCTCAGCCTGCTGTTTTCCCTTTGAAGGGCTCTTTGATTTTCGCTCATATTCATTCGGTATTGCCGTTGTTGTTCATTATGCCGTTCTCTTACGGGTGAATTTAAACGTCTTTGTCGCTGCTGTTTAATACGACGTTGCTTTGCTTCGATGGCCTCAACAATAGAAAGGGCTCTTTTAGGAGAAATTGTTTATAAAAATAAAATAATCAAGCTAAATTAAAAAATAAAATTATTTGAAAAATATTATTCCTCAAATATTCACCGAATAAATTGCCGACGTCACGTCACACGCCACGTCACACAGAATGGACCAATCCTATTCGCTTCAACGAACAGACGCTTTATTATCCCGTGCTCAGTCCCATCTCATCACGTAGTCAGTCCCATTTCATCCCGTGCTCAGTCCCATCTCATCCCGTGCTCAGTCCCATCTCATCCCGTGGTCAGTCCCATTTCATCCCGTGGTCAGTCCCATCTCATCCCTTGCTCAGTCCCATCTCATCCCGTGCTCAGTCCCATCTCATCCCGTGGTCAGTCCCATCTCATCCCGCTATCAGTCCCATGTCATCCCGTGCTCAGTCCCATCTCATCCCGTGGTCAGTCCCATCTCATCCCGTGTTCAGTCCCATCTCATCCCGTGATCATTCCCATCTCATCCCGTGATCATTCCCATCTCATCCCGTGCTCAGTCCCATCTCATCCCTTGCTCAGTCCCATCTCATCCCGTGGTCAGTCCCATCTCATCCTGCTGTCAGTCCCATCTCATCCCGTGCTCATTCCCATCTCATCCCGTGTTCAGTCCCATCTCATCCCGTGATCATTCCCATCTCATCCCGTGATCATTCCCATCTCATCCCGTGCTCAGTCCCATCTCATCCCGTGCTCAGTCCCATCTCATCCCGTGCTCAGTCCCATCTCAACGCGTGGTCAGTCCCATCTCATCCCTTGCTCAGTCCCATCTCATCCCGTGCTCAGTCCCATCTCATCCCGCTGTCAGTCCCATCTCATCCCGTGCTCAGTCCCATCTCATCCCGTGCTCAGTCCCATCTCATCCCGTGCTCAGTCCCATCTCATCCCGCTGTCAGTCCCATCTCATCCCGTGCTCAGTCCCATCTCATCCCGCTGTCAGTCCCATCTCATCCCGTGCTCAGTCCCATCTCATCCCGTGCTCAGTCCCATCTCAACCCGTGGTCAGTCTCATCTCATCCCTTGCTCAGTCCCATCTCATCCCGTGCTCAGTCCCATCTCATCCCGTGATCATTCCCATCTCATCCCGTGATCATTCCCATCTCATCCCGTGCTCAGTTCCCATCTCATCCCGTGCTCAGTCCCATCTCAACGCGTGGTCAGTCCCATCTCATCCCTTGCTCAGTCCCATCTCATCCCGTGCTCAGTCCCATCTCATCCCGCTGTCAGTCCCATCTCATACCGTGCTCAGTCCCATCTCATCCCGTGCTCAGTCCCATCTCATCCCGTGCTCAGTCCCATCTCATCCCGCTGTCAGTCCCATCTCATCCCGTGCTCAGTCCCATCTCATCCCGCTGTCAGTCCCATCTCATCCCGTGCTCAGTCCCATCTCATCCCGTGCTCAGTCCCATCTCAACCCGTGGTCAGTCTCATCTCATCCCTTGCTCAGTCCCATCTCATCCCGTGCTCAGTCCCATCTCATCCCGTGATCATTCCCATCTCATCCCGTGATCATTCCCATCTCATCCCGTGCTCAGTCCCATCTCATCCCGTGCTCAGTCCCATCTCAACCCGTGGTCAGTCTCATCTCATCCCTTGCTCAGTCCCATCTCATCCCGTGCTCAGTCCCATCTCATCCCGTGCTCAGTCCCATCTCATCCCGTGGTCAGTACCATCTCATCCCGTGGTCAGTCCCATCTCATCCCGTGCTCAGTCCCATCTCATCCCGTGCTCAGTCCCATCTTATCCCGTGTTCAGTCCCATCTCATCCCGCTGTCAGTCCCATCTCATCCCGTGCTCAGTCCCATCTCATCCCTTGCTCAGTCCCATCTCATCCCGTGCTCAGTCCCATCTCATCCCGTGATCATTCCCATCTCATCCCGTGGTCATTCCCATCTAATCCCGTGCTCAGTCCCATCTCATCCCGTGCTCAGTCCCATCTCAACCCGTGGTCAGTCCCATCTCATCCCGTGGTCAGTACCATCTCAGCCGGCCACGTCACTTAAGTGGGGGGGGGGGGAGGCCAAGCCAATCAGGTTTGAACACGTGACACAGAATGGACCAATCCTATTCGGCTTCAACGAACAGACGCTTTATTATATGTGATAAGAGGTTCTACTGTATTATCTAATTAAATATACTTCTTAATATATACATGGTATCTGTTTTATTCGAGCAATCTGAATGGCTGATAATGGTCACGTGGCAGTATACTGATTGATTCTGATTGGCTGTTCACTTTCATGTGACCTTAATCAAACAATCAACATGCAGTGTCTATATAACTTAAGAAGAATTGACTCTCGATACTCTCTATATTAAATATAGAATATATATTCCTTATCTTTACTAAACAATTTGAGTGATAATGAGCTGACGCTTGAAAGCTTCCCATTTTAAACTGATAAAGTAACTTATTGGAATTTTCTTGATTGTTATATTGTCTTTATATTTTTGTATTTATATCTTTGATTTTCTCTTTAATAGAATACTATACTAAACGGTAATTAGCTAATATGTTGATTAATTTCAAATGTATTTTCGAAACTAATATAGACGCGTATGATTCTTTTCAAAAATAAAACAATTTCTACCGCCCTTACCTCAATGGAAAAATTAATAAAAGGGCCTGGCTCATCAGTAATGAACCCACCCAGCGGTTTCGCCCGTTTATTCTACCAAACCGCTGTTATATTGCATTTTCGATCTTCCTTTTATAGTGACACTGACGCTAGACTCTTGGAATGGGTATTTTAGATGAACTATGGACATAAGTTTTGAGGACAGTAGAAATACATACAATTATAAATATATAATATGCTTCGAGCAATCGCTCTTCCGCAAATATCAATTT
Organism: Cordylochernes scorpioides; assembly: GCA_030710605.1. Classification (NCBI taxonomy): domain Eukaryota; kingdom Metazoa; phylum Arthropoda; class Arachnida; order Pseudoscorpiones; family Chernetidae; genus Cordylochernes; species Cordylochernes scorpioides. Next base: position 102,871,723 of record CP092863.1, on the reverse strand, counting down.
GTGTCTTTTATTAGAGCAATTATATAATGATGCATTAATTTTTCCATTGCAGTAAGGGTAGTAGAATTTGTTTTATTTTTAAGAAGAGTCATACGCGTCTATAATAGTTTCGAATTTTCCTAACAGATGGCGCGCTAATATATCATTATATAATTTCAAATGTAATATATACATGAATTATTTTTTAAATAACTTTTTGTTATTGTTTTCTTACAGCTACAAATGAGATCAACCCATATTTGAATAAGTCGAAAACATCAAAACAAAGATCTTCCTAAAAATATAAATTGTTTTAGCCACTTCTATTTTGAAATGGATATTCAAAACTATATAAATTATATAGAAAAACACTTATATAAATTATAAGTATATGCCTAAAATAGCGTTATAAATGTATTAAAAAATAAACTCAAAGTATAAAAATGAAATCAAATTTAGTTTTTGGATAAAATTTACCAAATATATAAATCAATATGTTGAAAAATCATTTTTCACTCAATCTTCAAAATATATAAACAATTTCATATGACGTTGAGAAAGTTTTTCATAACAAATTAGAGTAAAATTACATTTCACAAATTGGAATGATTTGCTTATAACAATATGTTTTTGGATTAGACTATATAAATATGTGCATTTATAGAAGAAAATATGTAAGTATAATGTTATTATATAATATATAAAGGTAAAGGCTTGAAATATAGATATAGAATATTCATTTTCATGTTTATTTATATATATAAGATATGCGAAGCTATGCAACCTTTTTGAGATATGAAAACAAGTATATGAATATTTTATAAATATATTATAAAAATTTACTTTTTATATATATCATATAATGACATTATAATTGCATTTCCTCTTTATTAATTATAATATCAGTATAAAAACATAATGTAATATATTAAAGTATAAAAATATCACTTTTTGAAAAAATAATTTTGACTCCAAATAAAACTCCTAGTTTTATAAACACATTTTAGCTTCATTTTTTTTCTTTCTTGAATGACTGGTATAAAGGAAGATTCTGAGTGTTTTACAGTATCTATTACATCTATTTACAGTATCTATTACATCTATTTACAGTATCTATTACATCTATTTACAGTATCTATTACATCTATTTACAGTATCTATTACATATTTGATTGCATTATCACGCCATCTGTTGTTGTCAATTTGTACTATTTATGGCGCGCATACGCCTTTTCAATAATAAAAACAATTTCATACTAATGTAAAAATAGTACAAATGTGAAATTGTACTGGGATAAGGTTAATAAATTATAAAAAAAGGCATATCATTATAAAAAGGCATCTTCTAATCGTGCAACTGAAATTTGCTGATGGCTTGCGCCATCTATCGGAATAAATATCAACTATTCGTTTATTTTTAATTATTATGACCAATTATGGAATAATTAAAATTCAACGAATAGTTGATATTTATTCCGATAGATAGCACAAGCCATCAGCAACTTTCAGTTACAAGATAAGGAGATGCCCTTTTTCTTAATTTTATATTAAATTGATAAACTGGCAAAACAGCTGTAAGGGTTCATCCCTGATGAACTAGGTCTTCCTATTGTTTTATCATTGCATCAAGGGTAGTAGAAAATTGTTTTTTATTTTGAATAAAAGATACGCATCACAAGTACACTTTCGGTTGTAAAATATCTTATAATTTATTCACCTGATATGAGTACAATTTCACTTTTCTACTATCTCTCTCTTATAAAGTATCACTATATTTTGGTTCATTATTATTTTTAAATAATAATCGGTTTTTCTGTAGAATGCCCATTAAACCTGAAAAAGTTGAATAAAATCTCAAAAGAATTTCATCTCTAGATAACTCAATTTTCATTTCAATTAACAATCAATTTTTAGTTTTAGTCAAAAGATGATCCATTTTATATATATAAAAAAGGGCGTATCTGAATCTTCTAAAGGAAAAAAAAACATTTTTTTTCAAATATATTTCAAGGGATTGTCCCTCTGTATCAATTTATTGTAAAATTGTTTCACAATATTGTTTTTTTTTCTCTTTAACAGATTCAATTACAACCTATTTTTTATATAAATCAAATTTTAATTTTATAAAAAAAAATACTCTTTTTAAGATGATCGAATTTACATTTAATATCTGACTTTATATCATTATTCTAAAATACCATTTTACAATTCTATCTTTCATATTGCCATTTATTTATTTCAACACACAAAAACGCGATATCCCGGCTAGGGATAATTGCGTCGATTTACATTTTTGAACAAAAACAATTATAAACATATTATACAAGAAAAATGATTTTAAAAAAGAGAAACAATAATATATATTAGGAACCTGAACCTTTCAAGTTAGAAAGATAATCATAAATATATTTACAAAATAGTTAAATCTGTGATAATTCTCTCTGCTATTTACAAATTGATATAGATCTACAACATTATTTATTGTCTGTTGTCTAGCGGTGAAGATTCATATTACCATTAGAATATTGGTAATATCTATTTATATTAATTAATTTTTCACGATATACGAGATAAAAAAATAATTAATACAGTAGAACTTGGATAATTCGAACCCCAAGGGACCATAAAAAAATTCGAATTATCCAAAAATTCGAATTAAAAACGGAAATTCTATTTATGGGAAATTCTAGGGACCAAGATAAATATTCGAATTAAAGAGGTTTTCGAATTAAAGAAGTTCGAATTATCCAAGTTCTACTGTATTTATAATAAGACTATAATTACATGAAGACCTTTGAGTAGTCAATTAAATATTAATATAAAAAAAGTAAATTAGAACACGGAAATGGTGTTAATATTTTTTGTTGGTCACCTTTCTTTTGGCTACTTTCTTGATTAAGTGCTAATCCCTTTTTTCAAGAGGCTGACTTCATTATTATAGAATTATCTCTGAATTTTTATCTCGAAAATATGTATTCTTAATGTGATATTTATTATTATTTGAAGTTATATTTATGTGATATAAAATCCTATCTGTTGTATAAATATTTTTATAAATTAAACATAAAACTATTCCTATGGTTAAAATTATTTAACTATTAACATTTTTTGACATTTATAAAATTATTTTGTTATGATCTATTGTTGATTATTTTTCATCCTTGTGTTTTTAAAAAGAAATAGTTTATGATTCACTTAAAAATAATAATCAATTATATATGATTGAAATAATTAAAAATAATATCATAATTATTTTAATACTTTTCATTTATTCAATTAGTCAAACTATCAAAAATATTTTCTGATTACCAAGTTTTGCTTTGTATTTCATTAGAAACACATTGGAATGTGTATATACATATACTAGCGGATGTACCCGGCTTCGCCCGGTTTTTACCCGAGTAAAGGTTTGTATAACGAACATTTGATAAAACAATTCTCTATAAACTTATTAAAAAAAAGATATATTTTGATAATTTGAAACTCGTAAATTTGAATCTCTCGATAAAGTGAACAATTTTTCCCGTTCCCTTGAAAAATACTCGATAAGTTGAATAAAATCAATATTAATTGGTTCCCTCGGTAATTGGAAGTTAAAGGAATAGTATCTTGCCATGGAATTGTATCATTAATCTTGTCTCAAAAATATTGCCGTGTCATCCTGAATTTTGTCTTTCCTAATTTTCTACATTACAAAATCATTTTATCTATTCTCCCAATATATATATTGTAGATAAATTATAAAACTAACTTTGACTTGTGCGCAATTAATAGGGAGAAAATCTTACTTTTTATTAATAATCTTTAAGATAATAAACTTAGTGATAATAAAACTTGTTATCCCCCGCTAGGGGGCGCTGCTTGCGAGTTAAATCTACAAATCTGCAAATAACTCTAAGGATATTCAAGATATTCAAGAAATTATTTTTCAAAAACCCTCCCGGGGATATACCTAATAATATCCCAAATTTTCACGGCGATTGGATGTATGGTTTTTGAATCTATAGAGTACAGACAGATATTCAATTTTATATATATACTAGACGAATGACCCGGCTTCGCCCGGGAATTCCCCCGAGTGCAATTTCCTTCATACTGAAAGAACATTACTAATAAATAGTATGAGAGCCATAGAATAGCAACACCGAAGTAATACATTATCACAGGCAAAAAGTATGTGTGATGTCAAAAAATGCAATATATTAGTATTTAGGTATTTTATTTATTTATTTTTCAAACCATTTAGGTGTTTTAAATATAGTTCAAATAGATGGAAGATTTTCCACCCAACCTCCGAGGTACCCGCCCCAGCGTGTTAACTCTTATATATAGTGGTGCATCCTCTGTAGGTCTATTACACTCTTTGGGTAAAAAGGGATAGGAATTGAAATTGCTTGAGAAGAGTGACCGTGATTGACCAAGCCTGGCCAGCAGCCTGTAATCTAATGATTTCAGACCCCAGTCAAACATTCGTAGATGTTTTTCTGAAAAAAAAAAATAAAAAACTATGCATACTCATGCATGTGCCTTGGACTGCCCACAAAGGAAGAAGGAATAATAACTTGTCTTCCAATAAGGGCATGACTCCTGTCAGTGCGAATAGCATCTAACAGATTGATGTATTCGGTTGCACGAAGTTGAGCTTGATGCGCTGAGATGTAATGCAGCCTTTCAGATTCCACCTTGGCATAAATGTCGACCAGAATTTGATGGGTCAAATTTCCAAAAGCCAGTAACGAATTTGTTATGCCAGGATTACGGCTACGAATCATTAGCAGTGAAACTTAAAGGTCCATTCAAGAAACCGTCTTGTGCGCCGAAGGAACCCCATCAATCAGCTGAGGGATATGGAAATGATAACCATCTTGACCATTCCAAAAAACCAATGGGTATTGCAGGGCGTCATAAGACCTGTGAAACTCGTTAATCCTCTGCACACCACTGCCTCTTTTGGAAAGAACAATGTCACGTCTGTCACAGTTTTCCTGCACAATAACAATGGCAACCTCATTAATGGTTGGAGCATTGAATGTGCGAGGATGGTGTCCAGGCGGTGCTTTGTCAGCCTTAATGACCAACTTGTAATCAGGCGAAGACATTTTTTCAATGGAAGCTTTGAACAAATGGACATGAGGATTATGTCGATGCAACATATCTTGCAAAATGCTAACAATGTGGAATTTAGTGATGGGAAAGTTTCTATGGCGGGTGGCAACCTCTGCACTACTATCTCCGATGAAGAATACCTGAAGGAATGCTGGCTGTAGTTGGCGGCTATCAGAGTTGAGTGGTGGCAAAACAGAGCCAATTCTATGATAGACCTGGCCTTGGACCTTAAACGTTGGCATGTAACCTGGCAACACAACACGACTACCACACCCAAAAGATGTCATTTGGAAGGCATTGTTATAGTGACGGACACGTTGCATGAACTCAGCCGAATGAGGAGAAGACCCATCGAGCAGAGTTCTGAGAGCGTCTGGGGGTTCAGGTAAATCAGGAATTCTGACCTTCCTTACAGAACAGCACATTCCAGGCCGCTCACCATTGTACTTAAAGGCAGTACAATGTAGACATTGTTTATCTATATGGCCAATCTGAAGAAAAGTAAATTGTTCATAATTCAGGGCCGGATTGTAATGGAAAGCAGCATTGAGCATATCAGCCCAAGTGCTAGCTCGTTGCCTCAAGTGACGCAACCGGTCAGCCTCCTGTCGTGTTTGGGACTGCTGGGGAGTCTCTGATGCGCGTTGAACTCTGTGGCGCAGCTGGTCACTTTGGAGGCGGGCTTGAGATTGTTGGAGATTCTCCAATGTGCGGCTACTTTGGCCTCTAGCAGCTCGGGCAGCCATGCGGCGAGCTGCAGGAGTTTTTACTCCAATTGCAGATCTTTTGCGAGGCATATCAAATGTGATGATTAAATTTGAAAATATGTCGTAAAAAAAAAAAAATAGCACAATCAGTACCAAAAATATTTTTGTATATAAAAAAAAAGCTTTCAAGGAAAACAGTGCAGACCCAAAACAAATCCAAAGTATCAGAATAAGTTAATAAACAAAATGATTATCTAGTAGAAAAGGCAGAAGTATGTTGGAAATATATATAGATAGGTACATGGGGCGCACTCAACTATAGGGAAAAAAAGCATACTACCCATCTTATCAATAAGGTCTGCCTTTTTAATAATAGTATTATCTCGTATTCAAAGAAAAGTAACTAAACAAAGGCCATCACAACAATAACTAAACATAAGAACCTATTGTCCACACATAGCATCATTAAGTTTGTAAATATCAAAACTACATTGTTCACTAACCATAACTTGGTAACTAAAACAAATTTCTCTCACAACATTTCAGCAGAAAAAAAAATAAGGTTAAAAAAACTAATGGCAAAACATGTCAAACAGATCAATCTTTAGAATGCTCAACTATTATTTTCCCTAGCCTAATATCTGCGTAGACAAAAAGAAAGCAACATAATAGAACTACCACAAACAAAATATACAGAAATGGCAAGCGAATAAAACAGTAAAATAATTGGAAGGGTGAGGAGACAGGCTCTCTAATATAATTCCCATCTCTCTCAGTAAGAAAAAAAATAGGCTTATAAAAATGAAAGCCAAAATACAGTCATGTTAATAAATGTCAATAAATGTTCAGTAAAAAATAAAAGGGCACATGGAACTTAGGCAAATATATGACAACAGACTAAATTTTAAACTACCAATGAAACATATGATTTTTTTTAAGAATAACAAAACAAAGGCCATTACAACAATGACAAAACATAAGCCCATTGTTTACATACAGTAATAAAGGTTTGTAAATATTGTCATATCTGCATTGTTTACTAACCGTAACTTTGTAAAATGTAGTGCCCTATCAACATGTCAGCAAACAATAATAATACTAAAAAAACCTAATGCCAAAATAGCCATGTTAATATATTAGGCTGATAAAAACCAAAGGGTCTATGGATTATAGACAAACACATGTTTTGGCTGTTAAATGAGACAGTAATTCCTATTAAATTTTCACTACATTTGATTTTTTTTTTTTGTAAAAATATTTTTAAAAAATAAAGGCTAGAACAAAAATTAATAAAAATACGAAATCCATTGTGTACATACTAACGATAGGTTTGTAAAGTTTTTTAAAATTGCATTTTTGTGTGCACTTACCGTACGAATTTCTATCTCAATACTTAATACTAAACACTTTTGTAAAAAAAAGTAACACTCTTATAAAAAGATATTTAAAAAAATAAAAGTTGGGCAAGCGATTTGGAAAATATGCAGAACGCTCATTGGTCGGTTAATTCGCCTGGTGTTGTCACTTCGCCTCGTATTTACTGCCGCGCAAAAAATAGTTCTGGAGATTCTTTACACTTTATTAAAACAATATCGAACATTCGAGTATTTCTGCCTTCCTGCAGGAGTACATAAAAACGAATAAACGCCGTTATGATGCTAATAATATGTACATTTGATTATTAGGAGAGATTTTGCATATTGCTTGATATTAGAATATTTTATTAAGTTAGTTTGTTATTTTGCATATTGACAATTGTTTGTTTAATTTTAAGAATTATCATATTGACTGTAACTTTTATTTATTATATAAAAAAAAAAACAAAGGCCAGAACAAAAATTAATAAAAAATACGAAAGCCATTGTTTACATACAGTAACGCAAATTTTGTAACGTTATTTTTTTAAATTGCATTGTGTGCACTTACCGTAACTTAGTAATATAAATTTCTCTCTCAATACTTTTGTAAAAAAAGTGACACTTGTATAAAAAGATATTTTAAAAAAAGTACGCGAGCAACTTGAAAAGAAATGCAGAACGCTCATTGGTCGCTTAATTGGCCTCGTGTTGTTACTTCGCCTCGTATTTACTCCGCGTAAAAAAAAAGTTCTTCAAATGAAAAAAGAAATAGCCAAAAATACTAATCAAAATGTAGCCGAAAACCTTCCTCAGGTTTATAAAAAGCGACATGCAAAATTTGGTACCAATTGATTCAGTAGTTTTTGTGTTTATCGCGAAACAGACAGACATTGACTTTTATATATATATAGATAGATAGATTGATAGTAATTTCTTTTGGAAAAAAGAGAAAAGTAAAATTTTAAGAAATACAGATTTTGAATTTAACTTTGAGTCAGAAAAGCAAGCTAATTCTGTATCGAATAATACCGTTAAGAGAATTACTTTTTTTCCTAATATATATATGCTAACTATATATTTATTACATATATAAAAGAACAAACCTCACATGCTTAAACTAAATAACAAATGATTTAAATTTTGAAATTCTCATAACGGTATTATACATATATATTTTTTTGAAAACACAAAGGAATATACTGACTGCTCATAAGAACATTTTAGATGGCAGAGCGCCATCTAGTGGAACAGATATTCTTCATTTATCAAGAAATTAGGTTGGCCAAATATCATGGAACAAGTTACATCAACGTTTGGTTGATTTTTGTTCAACTAGATGGCGCCTCTCCATCTAAAATGCTCATTTTAAGCAGTCAGGACATGTCTCATTTTTATTTTTAATATCAACATCTGACATTCTTCTGATTTCATTTCACAAATATAAATATACTAGCCGAATGACCCGGGCAACGCCCGTGTTTTACCCGATTGAATGTTTTGATTCAAAACATTGGCGCGATTGGCGCCTTAAATAAATGCATATGTTAGTTAATAACTATAGCCTATGTGCTTTATCTGTCTATGTACTGTTGGCTTCCGTAGGCTTCTCTTACTGGGAAAAAGAAAGAGAGGATTCCATTTGGTTATTAACTAATATATGCATTTAATTAAGGAGCGACCCACTCCAACACAATAGTTACAAAAACGAAAAAGCGAGTGGGGGGGGAGGCGTGATGGGGGGGTGCAAAGGTGGCGTGATCGTAGCCAACCAATAGGAGAGCGCCATTCCAAAAAAAAAAAAGCAAACGGTGACAGAGATGAAAACTGAAGAATTGATTAATGGCGCTCGTAACTGTATATAGAATATGTGATGCATTAGCGCGCCATCTGTTATCAAAATTAAAAACTATTATAGACACGTATAATTCTTTTTGAAAATAAACAATTTCTACTGCCCTTAATGCAATGGAAAAATAGTTGAGAGGACCTCTCTCTTTCAATAGAAATTGTTTATTTTCAAAAAGAATCATACGAGTCTATAATAGTTTCTAATAAATATATATGTGTTAAATATCTCAATAATAATATTTTAAAATATATATTTGAAATGAAAGGTTAACAAAGTAGGTTTTACAAAGTTTTTACCAGAGTGGAAACAAAAAATAAAACAAGATTTATAAGTTATTTAATGTGTTGAAAGTTACTCAATTGAAATAATTCTTCAAAATGTCTCCAAACCCATAAACCAACTGAATGTATATTCGGGCAGACGAAAGTAATTTACGTCGGAACATAATAACGTTTGGATAATGCAGACGACTGGTTGAGAGTTTGTATTTGGAGAAGAAAATTTCATTTATTTACATTTCGTGCACATTTCAATTTGTAGAAATCCCTCATCCCGGCAGTGACTGGACGTGACAACTTTGGACGTGACTTGAGAAATAAACTAAGTGTATTGATTTCATGTCGACGATATGTCACTGCAGGACAAATTGCCTACAGTAATTTTTACTGTCGTTACATATATGACCATAATAATGCTCCTAAAACATGATTAATCATAGAATCTTTTAAAGATGGTCGAATAACAGCATTATTGTATACTAAAAAGTACACCTATCTCTTTAAATATACATTAAAATAATGCATTTTCTTCATCATTCCAGTAAAATACGTAGCTGGTAATAAAGAATGGTTCATATCACAATTTTTGGTAAAATTTAATAAAGATAGAAAGTACTAAAAGATACAACTTCATTAAAATATGTCTATGAGTGTAGTTTAGGCTTAAAATAAACTTTTCATCTGCTTTTTGAATTGACGTAATAAACTCATAAAATATGTTTTACACGAAGTGAAAAAAAAAAAATCAATTTCTATGAAAAATAGACACTTCGGCCAGTTGGAGGTTTTTATTTTCTCAACGTTTCGACAAAAATATTTTGTCTTCGTCAAAACGTTGAGAAAAATAAAAACTCCAACTGGCCGAAGTGTCTATTTTTCATAGAAATATGAATGCCGGCCAGGCAGCCTCTATATTTAAGATGAAAAAATCAAGTTTTAATTTTAAATAATTCCAACATTTTTCCGTTCGAATTTTTATAATGCCCAGTTTACATACAACGAACCATGGAAATTTAAGGGATTTTTATTAAAATTGGAGCTGTTAAAGACTCTAGCTGTCATTGTAGCAAGGAATTCCAGGACTCGAGACACCTACAGCTGGAATGCCCACTCTTCTTCACCGCTATACAATAGACAATGTTGTAGATCTATATCAATTTGTAAATAGCAGAGAGAATTATCATAGATTTAACTATTTTGTAAATATATTTATGATTATCTTTCTAACCTGAAAGGTTCAGGTTCCTAATATTATCATAATATTGTTACTCTTTTTTATTTTTAATTACTCTCTTTCTTGTATAATATGTTTATAACTGTTTCTGTTTTAAAATATTTAGAAAAATGTAAATCGACGCAATTACGAGTATGCCTAGTCGGGATATAACGCTTTGTGTGTTGAAATAATTAAAAAAAATAAAAAAATCAAATAATTCCTAAATTAAGAAAAATGAAGTCAATGAAAACGTTTCCAATTTATGATGAAATTTAAAGAAAAAATCAAAAGATATTCTGTGAAAACATTTATAAGGCGTGGTAGGCAGGGGTACCAGATGCCAGAAATGGTCCCCTAGTAATCAATATATACCGCCCCATAGTCGTTAGAGTTAATAGCCCACTATGGTCTCAAATATTCTTAAAATGACCTCATTGTGGGACTTTACTAAGGTTTCCCCGTGTTCATTAAATTGGAGGGTTATAAAATTAACTGAATCATTGACATTTGGTGTATACATACAGTGGCATCTTAGTAACTTCATATATGCTACGGGAAACACTTTTCAGGAATAATTATATAGATTTATATGACTTTTTATATTTATAAATTTAAATAAACATGCACTTATGGACAAAACTAAAAAATAAATGGAAAGTTTTTGATGTCGCCGTATAATGAAATAAACAAAGATTCCAGGGCTAAGTATCTTATGTAACTTTTTATTTTCAAGCTTTCGGACTTGTCAGTCCTTCAACAGGATTATCACATTAACAACTTAATAATAAATTTTTATATAAAAAATATTATTTACATATTTTAAATACTTTTGATAGTGGGAGAGAAATATATTGGAACATTTAAATTATGAAATCTGCACCATTTGAAACTATACAATATTCGTATGGTATTATATATATTTTAGGCCATTTGTAAATTATAAATTTCATCTGATTCGTTCCATTATATATTTAACGTGTTTATTCTTATATTTTCTTTTTTTTATGCTTTTTAAGTATATTATATATGGGTGGGTGTGAAAATAGTACAAAGTTAAATTGGGAATCAACTGTATAAATTAAGGGCAAAAAAAGTCATCTCCTGATCGTGCAACTAAAAGTCACTGATGACTTGCTTGTTATTTATTCCGATAGATGGCGCAAGCCATCAGCAACCTTTAGTGTTACAATCCGTATTATAAATATCCAATAAACCTTTGAAGTATATAAAAAAAATAATATAATGGTGGATTAGACTAATATACAGTGTAATATGTGGTATAAAGTATGTATTTTTAGTTTATATATATTTATTTATTTATTTTCAACACACTAAAGGCAATATCCCGGCTAGGGATAATTACGTCGATTTACATTATTTTTGAACAGAAACAGTTATAAACATATTATACAAGAAAATGTAATTAAAAATAAAAAGAGAAATAATAAAATATATAAGAACCTGAACCTTTCAGGTTTGAAAGATAATCATAAATATATTTACAAAAATAAATATATAATATAATATATATATATATATATGAATATATTAATATATATAAATATATAATCATGATATTCATGATGGTTTGAGAAGAGAAAGAAATCAATGACTATACAAACCTATAACACACAAAAACATTCTTAATATAAATTGAAATAATGTCGGAAAAATAATGGAAGTGATATATATAAAGAGAAAACTTTTTATACACACAAATTCTTTTTAAAATTTCTCTTCAAAAAGTTTATTTTAAAAAGGTCACGCCAAAATATACGGAATATTTTGATGGATTTGTGTGGAATTGTTGTAGCTAGCTTTCAATGAACTATTTTATGATTTTTTTTTCTCTTTATATAGATTTCCATTATGTTTTTATTGAAAAACCTTTATATAATTTTACAAATGAAAAATATATTGACATGTGTAAAATTGTTAATTTTTCTTCAACTGTTTTCATATACTTTTTAGATTAGAATCTATTTATGTTTGAAAAGTTGAAAGTAAGTTTCCTTTTTTATATTTTTATGGAGTAAGATCGAATATAATAAGTTTTATATTTTAGCGTATTTTATATTTCTATTCATTTATGTTTATCGCCGCATTTATCTATATCCACTCATGGAAAAAACTAAAGGAAATTGTACATTTTAGCATGTTTATCGGATTTCAGACAATAACTCTAATAGATATATTCATGAACAAAATTTAAGGAAGTTGTACCTTTCAGCATGTATATCGGGATTCAAACAATAACCCTGAAAGATACACTCTTGAACAAAACTTATGGAAGTTGTACCTTTTAGCATGTATATCGGGACAATAACTCTTAAAGATATTAAAGTGACCTTTATCGAAGACACACGAGATAACCAAATGTTACAAGATTACCTCTGTCTCCTTAAAAAAAAATATATATATATATATATATATTAATTGAATAGCATATTTTGGATCGAAAATAAAATAAACATTTTATTTAATATAAATGCCAATATTTCAATAGGCTATACGCCTAACTTCGTCAGGGCTTTTCTTGTTTTTGAACTGCTTTGGTTCATCACGTGATGCCTTCACGCGACGATATATAAATATTTGCAACTCTGTGGGGATAAAATTTAAAATATATACACACAAAAAAATATTAATAAGAATAGAATATATATGTACATTTATAAAAATTAAAAAATAATATATGATTTCTAATAAGTATAATAAAATAATTTTAAATCGATTTGAACTGTAGATATAACGGAGGTATGTCAATTTTTCTATTAATACTGTTGGTATCTTTCATTGAGGACCAACTTTCTAAAAAGAGTCTTGAGTGTTTATCTTGAATGTTGTTATATATAATTTCTGTTTTTTCAAAATTTGGTGTATGGTCCTGTTTGAGTGCGTGATCTACTAAAAGTGATAATGGGCTATGGTTTTTAAAAGCTGTTTTGTGTTGATTTACTCTTTCTTCAAGAGTTTTACCTGTTTCTCCTATGTATGTTGCAGGGCATGATTTGCATGGAATGCGATATACTATGTTTGATTTAAATTGATGTTTGCTATTATGCTTAGTGTTGGGATGGCGTAAAATTTCTTTTAGATTAGCTGTGGTTTTGTATCGGGTTTTGATATTGTAATTTTTAAGTATTCTTGTTATTCTTTCAATGCCATAATTGTATGGCAGTGCACAGTATTTATTCGGTTCTTCACTATTGTTTGTAGGACTGTTGGTGAGCTTATATATATGTTTCTTGATGAAATTTGAAGGATATTCATTATTTTTCATCTCATTGTAAAATATGTTTTGTTCAGCTTTATTATTTTTAATATTTGAAGAGCAGTGGGTGGAAATTCTTTTTGATAGTGTTTTTATAACGGATATTTTATGATTAATGGGGCCAAATGAATTAAAATTGAGATATTTGCCTGTGTGCGTTGGTTTTCTATATATACTGGTTTCTATTTTGCTATTTATTCTGGTGAGCTTGATGTCTAAGAATGCCAAAGTGCTGTTATTTTCTATTTCGTATGTAAAGGTTAAAAATGGCTTTAAACTGTTGAGGAAGGTTAGAATATTGTCGAGGTTGCTATTTTGACTGATGCAAATGATGTCATCAATATATCGTTTCCAGGCTATTATTTTGAGATGTTTGGTTGAAATGATAATATTGTCAATATGATTCATATAAATATTGGCGAGGGCAGAAGAAATTGGGTTGCCCATTGGAAGGCCTTTAATCTGTTTATAATGCTGGTTTTTGTAACTGAAATAACTGAAGGATAAACATAAGTCGAGTAATTCTTTAAGTGCTTCTTTAGGAATTGTTAAATTAAGTTGTGGATTGGTGTCTATAAATTTTGAAAATTCACTGATGGCTTCCTTATGTGGGATCGACGTGTATAAAGATTCAACATCAAATGAAACCATGTGGTAATTTTGGGGTATCGCTATTCCTTGCATAATCCCTACCACTGATGTGGCGTTCTGAACGGTGTGGGGGAGATATTTCTGAAACGGCGATATTATTGTTGAGAGATATTTAGCTAACGGATAGATTGGTGAACCGGTGTATGAGACTATGGGACGAAGTGGGTTATTGGGTTTATGAATTTTCGGTAAACCATAGAATATTGGTAGATATGTATATATATATATATATATATATATATATATATACAGTTACGAGCGTCTTTCCTAATCCGTCATCCTTCTCTGTCACCGTTTGCTTTTATTAGTTGGCTACGGTCACGCCACCTTTGCCCCCCCCCGCCGGCGGCGCGCGCCCGTTGGCTGCCGGCGAGCACGTGACTTCCCCGTGCGCGCGCCTGGCGGCCGGTAGGCTATAGTTATTAACTAACATATGCAATTAATTAAGGCGCCAATTTAGAATTGCAACAAATAGTATTTGAATCAAAACATTCAATCGGGTAAAACACGGGCGTTGCCCGGGGCATTCGGCTAGTATATATATAATAGTCGCAGTAGTACAGCCTGCACCACATTGACGAGCGCCAATAGCCCGAGACGCTTTCGTGGATGGCTTTTCTTGATTTATCAAGAATTTGGGTTGGCTAAATATCATGGGACAGGCTAAATCAATGTTTAGTTTATTTCTGTTCCACTAGATGGCGATATAAAAAGCACATTTCAGGATATGCCTTCTTTATTTTTAATATATATATTAGATAGTAAAAAGGCATATATTAAATTGAATAAAAGAATTATTTGCCAATATTTCGGCTGGCTGAACGCCAACCTTTATTGAGGCATTACATTTTTGTATAAAAATAAATCTTTTATTCAATTCAATATATGCCTTTTTACTATCTAATGATTTAAGTATGGATTGCTCTATTTTCAGAACGATTTATATATATATATATATATATACACAGTGTGGCAAATAATATTTAAGAATGGGTTTGTAAAATAAAACAGAAACAAGCTAATTCAATTTCTACTATTTTTTTTATTCAAAATAATTCCCTCCGGATTCAATACATATGTTACAAAGATTTAATAAGGAATTAAATGCCTCTTGCAGGCCACTTTGAGGAATCGCCTTCAAAGTGCTCGTCGCAGCTCTCTGGATGGTCGGGATATCATAAAAAAAACAACCTTTTAACTTCAATTTTATTTTTGGGAATAAATAAAAGTCACATGGTGCTAAATCAGCCGAGTACGTAGGATGATTCAACACACAGACGTTATTTTTGGCCAAAAAGCGACGAACAATGAGTGAGGAGTGACTCGGTGCATTATCATGCAGCAAACACCAACTGTCTTCATCGCGATATTCTGGACGAATGCGACGAATTCTGGCAATCAAACATTTCAAAACGTTTAAATAATACTCTCCAGTAATGGTTTGTCCAGCGGGAACAAATTCTTTGTGGATAATACCTCTACTATCGAAAAAGGTAATCAGCATTGTTTTGATTTTTGATGGCACTTTTCGCGTTTTTTGGCTTGTGGAGAGTTTTTTGACTTCCATTCGGCACTTTGGCGCTTTGTCTTTGGGTCATACTGAAAACACCATGTTTCATCACCCGTAACAATTGATTCAGGAAGTTTGAATCATTTTCATAGGCAGAAATTATGTCCCTGCAATGTGCAATCTCAATGATTTCTGCTCGTTAAAGTGTGTGGAACAAATTAGCACAGACTTTAGTTTTTCCCAAATCTTCATGCAGAATGGTTCGAATCGTTTATTTGTTGATGTGTAAAACCTCTGCCATCATTCTCAGGGATGCACTGCGATTGTTTGCAACGAATTCTCGCACTTTTTCTAAACTTTCCGGTGTCTTCGAAGAACTTGGTCGTCCAGTATGCTTATCATCTTCTAGCGTATTTCTTCCATCCGAAAAACGTTTGTTCCAAATGAAAACATTTGATTTACTCAAATATAACGTACCATAAACTTGCTTCATCAAAATATATGTTTCCGATGCCCTTCTACCAAGTTTTGCATTAAATCTAATGACCGCTCTCTGTTCCATCTCAGAATTCCGACGAACAAAAATTTTTACTTTTCAAAAATCGCCTGTATGGTTTTAAAGAGTTAACCAAAATGGCTGAAACAAAGCCACACGCTAGATAAGGCTTCGAATATATATACGCATGCGCAATTTCATAACTGGCTCTGCTATTGGCTTTTATCTAGCGCGAGTCTTAAAAATTATTTGCCACACTGTGTATATATATATACATATTTATATATATATACCTGATCTTTTCATCTTTTATTTTTTTCTTTCGTTTTTTAATGTGCTAAGCGTATTTACGCAAGTTTGGCCTTAAATACCCATTTCTTGGTTTTTCAAGAAGCCACTGGAACCAAAAATATTTTTGGTCGCAGTGGTACAGCCTACTCCACGCTGAAGGGCGCCAAGAAGCGCGAAACGCGTTCGTGGATGGCTTTTCTTGATTTATCAATAAATTGGGTTGGCCAAATATCAAGGAACAGGCTAAATCAATGTTTAGTTGATTTCTGTTCCACCAGATGGCGCTCTGCCTTCTGTAAAGCACATGTGCTCTTGGTCAGGATTTGCCATTCTTAATATATATATATATATATATATATATATATATATATATATATATATATATATATATATATATATATATATAGTGTAGAAACTATATAACAAAATTATAACAGTGATTCTAATTTTAAAACTTAAGGAGCAAACTGATAATAATGATAACTTATATCAATTAGATTTGATTAGATTAGCAAGCTAAATCTAAATTAATTATAATAATAAATATTTATTTAATTTTATAGTCCAGTTTTGTATTAAGATTATCTTCACTATTATGATCATTTAAATTCAAATTATAAAATTTGTAAATGTTATTAATTTGTAGATAGAGAGAGAAAAAAAAAAATCCTTTACTTCTAATACATCCTCAAGTTAATTATATATTTATAAATTATAAATAATATATAATTAACTTGAGGATGTATTAGAAGTAAAGGATTTTTTTTTCTCTCTCTATCTACAAATTAATAACATTTTACAAATTTTATAATTTGAATTTAAATGATCATAATAGTGAAGATAATCTTAATACAAAACTGGACTATAAAATTAAATAACTATTTATTATTATATATATATATATATATATATATATATATATATATATATATAATCTAAAATACAATTATTTTATTTTTTAAAAACATATTTTATTTTCATTCATTGACTCTTTTACATATTTGACCATAGATTCAAAAATATACCACTTTTAATTATTATTGTTGTAAATATGTATAGTTAACCCTACCTTTTCTAATAAAAATCACGAATATACATTCGAGAGATAAATTTTATATTACTGTGATAAAAATGATTTTATGTGTAATTTACTTCAAGTAATTTAAAAAATATATACTTGAAAGGTAAATAATTATCTTCACTTTTTACGACTGCACCTCTTTTCAACAACGAAACACAAAAATAATTCTAATCTCAATATATATATATATATATATTATAGAAATGGAAAAAAAATCATGAGGTGATCATTATATAAATTTAAATGATATATTTTATTCTAAAACGCTATATGGAAAATTTAGAAGTTTTTTTTTATTTTGCTAACATAAAAACATACACCTGTAATATAGAAAAATACATTTTTCACAATCATTTAATTTTTAACACAAATCTTTAAAATGTGCTATAACACACATATATATTTGTTTTTGTATGTACCTGTATTAATTTACTAAATATTGAATACCTAATAATAATTCCAATTACTATTAAATTTTCAAAATACTAATAAATTGATAAATCTCATCTCTTATTTTTTATATATTAAATATTTCATTAAAAAATGTATCCCCACCCCCCGATTTATTCAAAATGTAACACCGCAAATATTTACAAACCTGAATATGCATTTTTAATTTGAATTTTTCGATGTTCTATATAGATACCGCGCCTTCTCTCCTAATTTTAAATGATTTTATAAATTAAAGATGATGCCTTCCATGAAACGAAACCTTTTTTGTGTATTTTTATATATACAAAATGGAATATTCCATATCTCCCTAACAAAAATATTTCTTTTAATAAAATCGTAAAAGAGTTATTTTGAATTTTTCTATTATACGTAGTATAGGATATGATAATCATGGTGTGTAGCTAGTGATTGCTTTTGTTGTAAGTGTATCACATGTCTAAACATGCAGAGAGAAATTCGACCTTTGAACTTACAAGTGATTCAGAACTCAGTTTGGTTAGTTGTACTCAATATTGGGTTTTAACTTTTTCAAGATTCGGGAACCATTGAAGCAATTTTTTCTCTTCAGAAAAAAAATTCTCATTGTGGGATTCGAATCGTTGCTTATGGAAATTGAAGGTTTGTAGCACTTCTCTACAAAGAGTTCTTAATACCCGAAAGTTTTCGATCATGATAACTTTTTATAATGTTACAATCATGGACAAAACTTGAGGAAGTAGAAATACTTTGTTAACGCCGGTCGTTTGCTTTATTATTTTTTAAGGAGACAGAGACAATTTTGTCCACACTTGGTTATCTCGTGTGTCTACAATCAAGGCCACTGTAATATATTTCAGAGTTATTGTCTGAATCTCGATAAACATGTTAAAAGGTACAACTTCCTTAAGTTTTGATCATGAGTGTATCTTTCAGCTTTATTGTCTGAATCCCGATATACATGTTAGAAGATACAACTTCCTTAAGTTTTGTCCATGAGTGTAACTTTCAGAGTTATTGTCTGAATCCCGATATACATGCTGAAAGGTACGACTTTTTAAAGTTTTGTCTCCATGTGAATATAGATAGAATGAGTGTAATATGTTTTAAACACAACACTTTCTCTTTCTGAGCTAAATGTATTAATATATAGATTAAATATTCTCAAAAGTAAAACTTTTTTTCTGTCTGAACATTTTTTAATTATGAAAATCATTCTTATTAAGGTTATACACACCTCTATTTAGACATATAACTCATAAATAACATCACTTTCCTATTCTAAAATGTATTACTCACATATCATATCAATTTTTAACTATTTTAGACGCTTATGATTCTTTTAAAAAATAAATCAATTTTCTACTGCCCTTACTGCAATATTGATATAATAGGAGGGCCTGGCTCATTAGTGGTGAACTCTCTCAGCAATATAAAAATGGTAGATTAAACTGGCGAAAACCTCTTGGGAGGGTTCACGAGTGATGAGACAGGTCCTCCAATTATTTTTTCAATTCAGTAAGGGCAGTATAAAATTATTTATTTTTAAAAGAATCATACGCATCAAAATTAGTTCGAATTTCTTATAACAGATGGCGCGCTAATGCATTTTATAAATATCGTATATTATATATTATATTAAATATATAACCAATATTGAAACTATTATAGACGCGTATGATTCTTTTTGGAAATAAACAATTTCTACTATCCTTACTGTTCACTACTAATGAGCCAGGCCCACCCATTAATTTTTTCCATTTCAATAAGGTCAGTAGAAATTGTTTATGTATAAAAAGAATCATACGCGTCTATAATAGTTTGGAATTTTGAATAACAGATGGCGCGTTAATGTATCATAACAAAAATATATTTTACCTATAAAATATTGAGAAAAATTTCTTAAAAGATGAAAGAAAAAACGAAAACCAATATAAACCAATTTCACAAAGTGCAGATATCAGTAATATCTACATAGAGATGTGAAATAAACCATATCAAATTATTTAAATCAATTTTTATTAGTTTCTTTTTACCATCAAGATTTTAGTCGATTTGCAAGGATGAATTGGCTGCAAGATAGCGGGATGATTGTAAAATCGATGAGGAAGCTCCAAATTAAACCTTTCTACCTTATCATGGTTATATATATCGGTAAATAAATGGCACTCTATTAGATTCACAATCTTCTGAAATGTTAAATTGGAATTACGATTTTCTATTGTAATTATATAACTACAAATAGTAAAGTACAATTTAGAATAATATGAAGTCGGTAGACGAGTGGTTGAAAACCTTCGATTCCCGACAGCCATGAACCGGGATCGAATCCCACATTGGACACCTTTTTCTTTAACCTTCATATATTATTAATTATGAATATCATAAGCTAGGTTGTTCTTTTTGAGCGAAGCCTAATAATTTTAATTTGGAACCAGTTTGAATTATTATTACAGATAACTTCATTAAATCAACTTCCATCTTTGTTTAACATACTGTAAATAACTACCTTGCGGTTTCTTCTATCTGCTTATGTTGTTGCTTATTTGTTTAATGTGTATGTTAATTCAATGTTCTTTTTTCTTAATTGTTTATTTTCTTTTTGACAATTCTGTTACCTACTCCACTACGATTATTGTAAATACACTGGTGTCCAAAAAATAAGAAACTTTTGTTTTTTAATGATATGTTTTAAAATATACAACAAATATAGTTTCACGCGCAATTATCCAGATCGGATATAGCGTGTCTTGTTTGCAACTGGTAATAAATAAATAAGTTTGAATATTAAAATATGAAATATAATAATTTTATGTGGTAATGTGTAATTTGTCACTTTTCAAATATTATCTACAAAGATCTTACTGCTATAATGATAAAAGTTTTTGAATAAGCGGGCTTGGCTCATCAGTGGTGAACCCTCTCAGCGGTTTCTCCAAATTAATCTCCAGACCGTTCTACTATTGTATTAGATTGGTGTCTGAGAGGGTTCACAATTGATGAACCAAGCCCTCTCATTCAATAACTTATATAATTGCCGTAAGGTCTGTAGAGGTATTATTTTAATATGTGAAAAGAAACATATTTCCACAAATATAAGTATTAA
Organism: Cordylochernes scorpioides; assembly: GCA_030710605.1. Lineage (NCBI taxonomy): Eukaryota > Metazoa > Arthropoda > Arachnida > Pseudoscorpiones > Chernetidae > Cordylochernes > Cordylochernes scorpioides. Next base: position 102,850,392 of record CP092863.1, on the reverse strand, counting down.
AAACTTTAAAGATAGATGGCAATTGAATTGATTTTTAAATCCAGATTATATATTAGAAACGCTAGGTAAAGAAAACCAAATCAAATGAATATTGTGTGATATTCCGGTAACAGCATTGTTACCATCATTAGAAAATTTCGAATATAAAAGTTAATACAATGTTTGATAATGATAAAAACGCTGTTAGGGAAATGTCACACACTATTTATTTATTTAGATATGGTGATATTACTTTGTTGTCAAACGCAAATGCTTTAGGTACATTTTTAATAAATAGGTTATCAAGTTTTTCAGATTAAATTGATATCTAAAAACCTTACGTAATAAGTTTCTTTATTACTAAAAGAAAGCGAGCTTTCGAGCACTCGCTCTTCAACAGGTGAAGTTACATCGAGAGTGAGCACGTAGAGGGGCGAGATTTACTAAATGATGGCTATTTATATACATTTCACTTGGTGTTTGACAGAAATACTCTGGGATGTCTTCTGTTGATATTGTAAAAGAATCGACATCCCAGAACAATTCTGTCATACACCGAATCAAGATTAAACAGCCATCATTGAGTATATCTCGTCCCCTTCTTCGTGCTCACTTTCAGTTGTAACTTCGCCGGTTCTTCTTTCTTATCTCCACTTTATCATATTTGATGGTGTCTGCCGGGGAAGAGTAGAGCTCATCAATGAATGAGTCAATAATGTGTTTTGGGGTTACAGGTTGAGAATTGCGCTTAGTACATAGTGGGGAAATCTTGTAACCATTCTGGAAAGTCATTGTCCGTAGATGACCAGACTTAAGTCTGGAAATCAAAGACGGCTGTAACTTCGCCTGTTGAAGAGCGAGACCTCGAAAGCCCGAGGTGTTTTTATAATAAACAAACTTATAGCCTAAGGTTTTTAGAGAGATATTAAAAAAAATAGATCGCAATTTTCTCAATTCTGAATATTTAGATTAAATTTAATTATTCTTCTTAGCTCTTAAAATTAAAAATACTTCGAACAATAAGTCCTTTTATTATCTCGACGTTTGAACAATTATTTAGATAATAAAAAGAATTATATTATGATGCATTAGCGCGCCATCTATCCTCAAAATTCTAAACTATTATAGACACGTATGATTCTTTTTTTTTTTTAAATACAGTAGAAATTGTTTATTTTTAAAAAATAATCATACGCGTCTATAATAGTTTCGAATTTTAATAAAAATATTTACTGACCGAAGTATCTTTAATTTGAAGAACTATGAATGCCGGCCAGTCAGCCTCTATCTTTATTTGTATTCTTCATAATTAACCTTTTTTAAATAGAAACCTAGTTTTGATTACTGTAACACGCGTCAAGATAGAGAATAAAATTATAAGTTAACAGTATATTAAGAATTGGCCAGTAAAAACCTACCTTTTGTCTATATATAAATTCAGTGTGTTTTAAGCTTTCAAGCCCCATTGAAATGCAACATGAGACGTTCTCCCTAAAAGGGCATCCGAGGAAATAATATCATATTAATATGACATTTTAAAATATATGTGGAATATATTTGCATATATTATATATACATATATATATAATATGTAAATATATGTGTGTTGATGTGTATATTTTTGGTTTGTGGAATGCATATTGAATATAATATATAAATATGCTTTTATATATTTACAAGAAACCTTTCTAAAATAAACTTGAGATATATTTTATACGTATAAAATATTTTGAGAGCATACATATATATTATCTTCACCTACAAGTTCTGTACTAAGCTGATAAACTAAGTGCATTGTTTTAATGCATAGGTGCGAATTTTGGTATATATGAATTGCATTTTCTCGCAACGAAAGGATTTATATATACACTCATGTACAAAACCTAAGTAAGCGGAAAATATTTGATGTCGCTGGTCGTGTGTTTTTTTAAGAAGACAGAGGCAATTTTGTTCACACTTAGTTATCTCGTATATCTTCAATAAAGGTCACTGTAATATCTCTCAAAGTAATTGTCTGAATACCAATATATATGCTAAAAGGTACTACTTCCTTAAGTTTTGTCCATGAGTGTATCTTTCAGAGTTATTGTATGAATCCCGATATACATGATAAAAGGTGAACTTCCTTAAGTTTTGTCCTTGAGTGTATCTTTTAGAGTTATTGTCTGAATCCCGATATACATACTGAAAGTTAAAACATTCTTAAGTTCTGTTCATAAGTTTAAATATATATATATATATAAGTATATATAAAAGGTATATCACAGATTAAGCGTTAAATTTAATTACATAATTTTTTGTTTTTGTTGTTTTTCAAAGAAATGTGTTCGCATTTTAATTCAATTATACACAGAATTTATAATAATATTTCCATTCCTCAACACAAAGAAAAATATTTTAATATAGAGTAATAAACAAAAACTCTCCAAATATTTCACATTGTTTTCTTGGATATGACTTTGAATGTAAATTAGGATTTTTTATGCATTGTTATCCAAGTTTTTTTGCCTTTAAATTAGGTTGGTTATATTGGTTATATATTTATATATATATAATATTGAATATTAATGTATATTAAGGTAAAATTATCAGGCTTTAAGGGCAAAGTTTCTTTTAAAAACCTTTATTTATTAATTATTGTGTCGTTTTTATTCCTGTTGAAGGGAGATTGAAGATTTTGAAAAAGAAACTTATCTCTGAAAAAATAGTACAAATGTGATATTGTACTGGGATAAGGTGCATAAATTATGAAAAAGGCATCTCCTCATCGTGGTACTGAAAGTTGTTGGTGGCTTGCGCCATCTATCGGAATAATAATATCGGAAACGCGTCCGTGGTTAGCTTTTCTTGATTAATCAAGAATCAGTATTTGGCCCATTCTGGAATAATTAAAAATCAACGAGAATAGTTTATATTTATTCCGATAGATGGCGCAAGCCATCATCAACTTTCAGTTGCACGAAGGGAAGATGTATTTTTCTTAATTATCTCTGAGATTCTGATGGTTTCATCTTAATATTGAGACAAGGGATTATTTTATTGAATTAATGCATTAACATGTATAAGAGATTCTTTGAATTATAAATAGATATCAAAAGAGGCACATCTCCCTTTAAATATATATTAGAATCATGTATTTTGTTTATCATCCCAGTAAACAACTTTACTCTAATGAAAAGGAATTAACCATAACATACACACGCACACACACACACCAAGTTAATAAATTCCAACAAATGCAAACCTGTTTATATGAAAGAAATGTAATCAATTAATTAAATATTAATTATAACAGTTTAATTGATTCGTTTTAATTATAAAATAAATTATTTCAGTATAGTATTGCATCCTTAACATAAACAAATTTATGATTTACTAGACGAATGACCCGGCTTCGCCCGAGAATTCCCCCGAGTACAATTTCCTTCATACTTAAAGTACATCAATAATAAATAGTAGAAGTGCCATAGAATAGCAATATAGTAGTAACACATTAACCACAGACAAAAAGTATGTGTGATGGAAAAATTGTATTATATTAGTGTTTAGGTATTTGATTTAAGTATTTTTGCAACCCATTTAGTTGTTTCAGAATCAATATAGTTTAAATAGATGGCAGCTTTTCCACCCAACCCCCAAGGTACCCGCCCCAGCGCATTAACCCTTGAAATTGCCTGAGTTGAGTATGTGACTACGATACCCATCTTCTCAGTAAGAATAAGAAAAAAATAGGTTTATAAAATAATAATCCAAAATACTGGCATGTTAATATTTTTCTGTAAAAGATAAAAGAAGCACATAGAAATTAGGCAAACATATGTGTTTGCTAATGACTGCAACTGCATTTTAAACGATTAAAAAAAAAAAAGATTAAAAAAAGGCCAGAACAAAAATTAATAAAAAATATGAAAGTCATTATTTACATATAGTAACGCTAATTTTGTATATATATTTTAAATTGCATTGTGTGCACTTATCGTAACTTAGTAATATAAAATTCTCTCTCAATACTCAATACTTTTGTAAAAAAGGTAACACTCGTATAAAAGATATTTGAAAAAAAGTACGCAAGCAACTTGAATAAAAATGCAGAAAACTCATTAATAAATAGCCAAGCATACAATGCAGAAAACTCATTAATAAATAGCCAAGCATACAAATCAAAATGTAGCCGATAATTCTCCTCAGGTTTATAAAAAGCGACATGCAAAATTTGGTACCCATTGGTTTAGTAGTTTTTTAGTTTATCGCGAAACAGACAACAGACATTGACTTTTATATACAAGAAGATATATAAAAAAAGGCCAGAACAAAAATTATTAAAAAATACGAAAGCCATTGTTTAGCTTTTGTAAAGTTTTTTTTTTAATTGCATTGTGTGCACTTACCGTAACTTAGTAATATATATTTCTCTCTCAATACTTTTGTAAAAAAAAAGTGACACTCGTATAAAAATATATTTAAAAAAAGTACGAAAGCAACTTGAAAAGAAATGCAGAACGCTCATTGGTCGCTTAATTGGCCTCGTGTTGTTACCTCGCCTCGTATTTACTCCGCGTAAAAAAAGGTTCTTCAAATGAAAAAAAGAAATAGCCAAAATGTAGCCGAAAATTTTCCTCGGGTTTATAAAAAGCGACATGCAAAATTTGGTACCAATTGGTTCAGTAGTTTTTGAGTTTATCGCGAAACAAACAGACATTGACTTTTATATATATAGAGATGATACAATTGTGTAAAAGTAACCTATATGAAATAATATTTTTCTCAGTATTCTTAGAAAAAACGTTCACATTTGATAGTTTGTCTTTTGAAGTTTTTTTAAAAAAATAATTTGAAAAATTCAGTTCTATTTCAAAAATACCTTTATTAAATACCACTCGAAAATAACACAGAATAAACTTATATAAGAATGAATTATACGAAGAAAAAAACAATATTTTTAACAGAGAATAATAAACATACTGGAGATATTTACAATATATTTCCCCGAGTCCACCTTAAAGTCTCCAAATAGAGAAAAGTCCTTCTGAAGATTTACAGTAAAAACTAAAAATAATATTCATGACCATTTCTCCATATTCATATAAATCCTATTTGTCTGTATTTTAGGCCTTTTTAATATTATTAAAAGAATTTAATGTCATTTGTATATACATAAATTGAATATGTAAATTTATTTTCTTCCAGATATTTATGATATTATGTAAAATAGTATTATTGTATGGTGTTTTCTTCTGTGTTGTTGCTTATTCCTCAAGTCGTTTAAAACGATCTCCATTAGGTTCCATTGTCTCAGTTTTTCTATTATAGTCCTGTAGACAACATGGAGAAGGAAAGAAGGGTGCTGTTGGTCTGAAGACCTGGAAGTACCACTCAGTGTGACTTTGCTTCTTTTGGTCTCCTGACATGGAGCAGCTTCTATGCTTATTTCTCAAGTCGTTTAAACGATTTCCATTAGGTTCCATTGTCTCAGATTCTCTATTATAGTCCTGGGGTTTTCCCAGAGGTCAAGAGAAGGAAAGAGGGGTACTGTTGGTCTGAAGACCTGGAAGTACCACTCAGTGTGACTTTGCTTCTTTTGGTCTCCTGACATGGAGCAGCTTCTATGCTTATTCCTCAAGTCGTTTAAACGATTTCCATTAGGTTCCATTGTCTCAGATTCTCTATTATAGTCCTGGGGTTTTCCCAGAGGTCAAGAGAAGGAAAGAGGGGTACTGTTGGTCTGAAGACCTGCAAGTATTTCTCAGTGTGACTTTGCTTCTTTTGGTCTCCTGACATGGAGCAGCTTCTATGCTTATTCCTCAAGTCGTTTAAACGATTTCCATTAGGTTCCATTGTCTCAGATTCTCTATTATAGTCCTGGGGTTTTCCCAGAGGTCAAGAGAAGGAAAGAGGGGTACTGTTGGTCTGAAGACCTGCAAGTATTTCTCAGTGTGACTTTGCTTCTTTTGGTCTCCTGACATGGAGCCGCTCCTATGCTTATTCCTCAAGTCGTTTAAACGATCTCCATTAGGTTCCATTGTCTCAGCTTTTCTATTATAGTCCTGGGGTTTTCCCAGAGGTCAAGAGAAGGAAAGAGAGGTGCTGTTGGTCTGAAGACCTGAAATACCACTCAGTTTGACTTTTGGTCTCCTGACATGGAGCCGCTCCTATGGAGAACAGACAATTGATACATTAGCCGGGTACAGGGTGGCCCTACCAGGAGGTAAACTCCCGACGTCCCTGTTTACACCCTCCCACCACTTTGAGGCTGTAGGATAGGATTTTGGGAGGGGTTTTCTCCTGTAGGTGAGTTTCATAACCGAGAGTTAGAGATATGTGAATTTTTTTAAAGGAAATTTATTCCCAGAATCCTGATATTTTCACATTAAACCTAGCTTAAGATATTTACAGTTGATAATATGTACATTTACACTGTACCGTAGAACTCCTCAAATTCGGAAAGCTTGGGGCGCAAGGTATTCCGAATTTGAGGATTTTCCGAATTTGAGAGAGTTAGATTTGTGAATATTTATGTGGCATAAATAGGCATTTAGATGACTGAGACGAAGATTTTGAAGCATATGAACAATTTTAGGTTGAATATTATATGTCCATTACATAATTTTAATTACGATTTTTAATCAAATGTTCCTTGACTTTTATGAGTTTTGAGCATGAAACCGATGAAAAATAGTAAAATATTTTATTATGTATGTAATGAAATTGATGGCCAAGTAAGTTATGGCTTGGCAAAGAAGTTGCTGATTGTTGTCTGTTTCTTTGGCTTGTTTAACAAAGCTTCTTCTTCTCTCATAAGCATTGTTAGGGATTATTTTATTATTTTATTATTTGATTGTTACTCTGTATATATGTCTTTATTACATTTGACCACGAGTGCCTGGTCACGTGTGTATGATTTTTTTGTATAAATGGTGTGTTTGAGAATAAAGTGAGGTTGTGTTGAATTGGAGCCTTGTGAGACTCGTGCTTTCACATAATAGTTTAGAGCTAGGAAGGCCGCTTCATTTAGAGGAAGATCTCGGCGCTGACTATACCTCTGGATGAAAGGTGAATAAAGAGAACCAGCCAAAGAAAGAAGATTGAGTAACAAGCATAGTTCGAAGACTATTGATGGTGTTGTAGCTTGCAAGCATTTCTGGTTCAGTGCGCTTTTCCAAATATTTTAATGCAACATCCAAACTTTTCAACGCTTCGCATCTGGGAACATCCGGCTCCAAACTGTCTTCAGAAGTTGAGGAACTATCATCAGAACTGCTGATTTCCATTTTTTCACTCAAAACAGCTTCAACTATATCATCATTGCTAAGAACATTGTGACCTGGATCATCAAGGTCTATATCGATCCATTCATTAATGCTTTCTTGATTTACTTCAATTCTAGCTCTTTGAAATAATTGCTCCAGCCGTCTAATTTCTTGTTCATCTTCATCAGATTCATTCTCGGATAATTGCAATGCATCACCTGCTGTTTCCAGATCTGAATTATTTTTGTGTTCAAGCAAAATCTTCCATCCATTTCTTATTGTAGAAGATTTTAATTCATCCCAAGAATTTCCAAAATTGAATATCGCTTTCTTGATGTCGTACTTTTTTAAATTAGAAAAAGTTTGTTCACCCACAGAGGTATTTGGCTGATCTGCATCACTTGAAAATACTAAACAACTTTCTAACTGTCTTCGTTTATACAACCTTTTAAAGGCAACAATAACTCCCTGGTCCATAGGCTGCAATACAGATGTTGTATTAGGTGGTAAAAACTTGCATTTAATGTTGCCGTCATTACTGATCAGCTCTGTTGGATGAGCAGGAGAATTGTCAACTAGTAGTAACGCTTTTACTTGATCTGGAGCAACTCTTAAATTATTTTCTTGAAAATTGCGAACTCCGTTTATGAACCGTTTAAAAAACCATTCACTAAAAATGCTTTGATTAAACCAAGCCTTGTGTGAAGAATAGTAATGGACAGGCAATCGATCGATTATGTTTTTCATTGCTCTTGGACGTTTTGATTTTCCAACAACAGCCAAAACATTTTTATGTGAAGCGTCTGCATTTGCACGATGTAAAACAGAGAGTCGATCTTTGGATTGCTTATGACCACTAGCGCTGTTTGCATTTTTGACTTGAGAATTATCGGGTAATGACTTCCAGTAAACTCCTGTTTCGTCAGCATTATAAATTTGGAACTGTTCATACTTTTCGTCAGTCATTAGTTTGTGAAAATCATCTTTAAAGCGATTAGCTGCATCTTCGTCAGCACTCAATGCTTCTCCGACAACTTTTTTATTTTTCAAATTATGTCTGGCTCTGTATCGTGACAACCATCCACCACTAGCTTTAAAAGTGGGATTATTCAATTTTGATGCAAAATGACTGGCAGCTGTTTGGAGTTCAATACCACGAATAGGAACCCCTGATAATCTCTGACTTTCGTATCAGATGTTAACTGCTTTATTAACATTTTCGTATAACGGATTTTTTACTTGAAAAAACTTTTTGACATCTTTTTCGGTAGAATCAACAAACTTTGTAAGTTTAAGCTCAGACTTTTTTTATATGATAAACAGTTGTCTTAGAAATTTTATAGTATAGCTTAATCCTTTTTTTAATGTCACTAAGAACATCTAATTTTCACCAAGCTTAAGAATTCGGTACTTGCCTCGTTTTTGCCGCTCCTCTTTGGATGCCATTTTGTTGAAGAACAAACTTGTAAATGCAAAATATTGAGAGTTGAATAAAAGAATTTGAAACTTACAATGTCTGAAAATGTTTGATAATTTGAACTTTAGGTGAATCAACTTTGCAATAAAAAATGCGTGAATGGCTTATGACGTAATAATGCTGCCTTCTTATTGAACAATATCCTAAACTAAGCACAAAGGTCAAATGAAACTGTTGATTTATTTAAGCTTTTAAAAAAGGGGATAAACCCCTAATTAGCGATTATAAATAATCGGTAAAAGTAAATAAATTAAACACTTAAATTAAAAATAAATTACTAATAAAAATTAAATTAAATAAAATAAAAGCAAAGCAAAAGTAAAAGTAAATAAAATAAAATAAAATAATGTTGAAATATCAACAAAATAAAAGCATGTGAAAATTGATTTTTTGTATGTAAAAAAAAACATTACAATACTTTCCGAATTTGGGAGTTTCCGAATTTCAGAATTTCCGAATTTGAGGAGTTCTACTGTATTTACATATTTATATGGTTAGAGCCTTGGGAGGGATCACTAATTCGGAGTGTTTTTCTCTTCTATAATATGAGATTTTAATTTTCTCTGTAAAAATTTGAATAAACAATTTTGATTATAATTGGTATAATAAATAACCTATTATATTAACATATGATATATTATTGCGAGATTATTGATTTATATCTTTTTAAAAGTATTTTTACATGAATTAAATTGAATACATTAATATGGGGATAGAATAAACTTGAAGAAATGGAAAGTATTTAATGCCACCGGTCGTCTGTTTTTTTTTTTTTTTAAGAAAACAGAGCATATATTTTTTTTACATTTGGTTATCTCGTTTGTCTTCGATAAATATCACTGTAATATCTTTCAGAGTTATTGTCTGAATCCCGATATACATGCTAAAAGGTACAACTTCCTTAAGTTTTGTCCATGAGTGTATCTTTCGGAGTTATTGTCTGTATCCCGATATACATGTTGAAAGGTACAACTTCCTTGAGTTTTGTCCATGAGTGGATATTTTCAAACAATTATATTCCATTATATATATGAAAGTTTAACAAAATATTTTGCAAATTTATTAAATATTAATAACTTTGTGTTCATTACCTACTCTATTTAGATATATAAAAGTAGTTATAGAACAAAGAGAGGAAATGTGATTTTGGGAATATAAACAGTTTCAAAACAGAATTTTAATTCATAAATCTAAAACAAGACAAAATGGGAGAATGTATCTAAATATTTATTAATGGAAGTTTTGAAATATATATATCGAATTTTAATAAAATAACAAAATACTGCAAGGAAAATTAATCTGACTGCATAGATATTTATTCTAATATATTTATTTTTATATAAATTTGTAAATATTTTAACTTGGAACTTTTAACTAAAATCTAGCAATATTTGAATAGCTTTATAGAAATATTCTAAAATATTTTATTCGGTTTACAATTTTTTATGTACCCTTACACATTTCATGCTTCGCAAAGCACATATTGAAATGTAATTAAGAAATTTCTGAAATTCTTTTTTTTTTTTAATATGGTATTTGACATGTCTTATTTATTATTATTATATATCAATATATATATATATGTATAATTATTTTAGAATTTATATATCAAATATCACTAACGAATATATACAAGTTTCAATTGAAATTATACATATATGTAAAATAATTAAAAGTATATCTTTGATAAATAATATTTATTCTAAGCTACCCAAAATATTTGACGAAACTGTTCTCTCTCTCTTCTCAACCTTCTTTTGCTATTCAAAAGGTATGAACACATCATCTACGTATTCCTAATAGAGGATACACTTAAGCCAGAAAAGGTTTTAATTTCTCGATGTCACGTAGGTAAACCACGATATGGCTGTACCACGGAGAAAACTTGCCCTGTAATGCTTCAAGAAGTTAAAGACTCCAGAAATAACTTTGACGGGTTTTAAAAGCTTTGTAAAAGAGACATGTTTATTGTAACAGCTAGTAGCTCTCCTCTAGCCACGAGATCTACTGCTGTCACAGGCAGCATCCCCTTTTATAAAGGCAAAAATACAAACAAAAGAAAATATACAAAATATCTATTTACATATATAGAAGAAAGCAAAGTATATTTTTACATATAGGAGAAATATTTTTGAACACTCGACGTTTCGACAATAATATTTTGTTCTCGTTAGTAAATATTAAAATAAAGAAGTTTCAAGGCGTTAGAAATGTTTCTTTTTTTATATTTTTCCTGATCAGGATAAATTATATTTGTCAAAATGTTGAGAAAATAAAACCTTTTCTAACTGAAGTGTCTCTTATTGTAAGAAATATGAATGCCAGCTATGCAAACTCTATATTCAAGATATTGTCATTGTGATACACAAATAGGTATGTTTAAGAATAAAATAGATATAAATTGTCAAAAACGCTGGGAGGGTTCACTACTGATGAGCCATGACCTCCCTTTATTTTATTAATGCAGTAAGGGCAGTAGATATTTGATTTACTTTTAAAAGAATTATATGCGTCAAAAATAGTTCAAATTTCTTATAACAGATGGCGCGCATCGTATTGTTAATGTGTTTTAAATGTGACTAAAATATTCAAGAATAGTATATATAAATGTGACTAAAATATTCAAGAATAGTATATATAAATGTGACTAAAATATTCAAGAATAGTATATATAAATGTGACTAAAATATTCAAGAATAGTATATATAAATGTGACTAAAATATTCAAGAATAGTATATATAAATGTGACTAAAATATTCAAGAATAGTATATATAAATGTGACTAAAATATTCAAGAATAGTATATATAAATGTGACTAAAATATTCAAGAATAGTATATATAAATGTGACTAAAATATTCAAGAATAGTATATATAAATGTGACTAAAATATTCAAGAATAGTATATATAAATGTGACTAAAATATTCAAGAATAGTATATATAAATGTGACTAAAATATTCAAGAATAGTATATATAAATGTGACTAAAATATTCAAGAATAGTATATATATATGTGACTAAAATATTCAAGAATAGTATATATAAATGTGACTAAAATATTCAAGAATAGTATATATAAATGTGACTAAAATATTCAAGAATAGTATATATAAATGTGACTAAAATATTCAAGAATAGTATATATAAATGTGACTAAAATATTCAACAATAGTATATATAAATGTGACTAAAATATTCAAGAATAGTATATATAAATGTGACTAAAATATTCAAGAATAGTATATATAAATGTGACTAAAATATTCAAGAATAGTATATATAAATGTGACTAAAATATTCAAGAATAGTATATATAAATGTGACTAAAATATTCAAGAATAGTATATATAAATGTGACTAAAATATTCAAGAATAGTATATATAAATGTGACTAAAATATTCAAGAATAGTATATATAAATGTGACTAAAATATTCAAGAATAGTATATATAAATGTGACTAAAATATTCAAGAATAGTATATATAAATGTGACTAAAATATTCAAGAATAGTATATATAAATGTGACTAAAATATTCAAGAATAGTATATATAAATGTGACTAAAATATTCAAGAATAGTATATATAAATGTGACTAAAATATTCAAGAATAGTATATATAAATGTGACTAAAATATTCAAGAATAGTATATATAAATGTGACTAAAATATTCAAGAATAGTATATATAAATGTGACTAAAATATTCAAGAATAGTATATATAAATGTGACTAAAATATTCAAGAATAGTATATATAAATGTGACTAAAATATTCAAGAATAGTATATATAAATGTGACTAAAATATTCAAGAATAGTATATATAAATGTGACTAAAATATTCAAGAATAGTATATATAAAAAGGCGTACCTGGATCTGTGAAGAAAAATAAAACATTTTTTTTCTTCAAATATTCGAGATAATGCACCCTCTTTATCAATTTATTATTCAATAAACTTATTTTAAAAATTCTTGTAGATCACATGAAATTCAACAATAATTATTTCAATAAAATATTATTCAAGAATATTCAATATATCATCAGATATATATATTATATAAATAATAAAAAAGATATAGATTTCTGTTGATTTGGATCATCTTGGTGATTATACTATGGTGGTGCAGTCGTGGTTAAAATCTTGTAAGTAAAATAATAAAAATAGTCTTGATCAGATATTGTTTTAATTGTGAACCCATGGAATATATATAAAACAATTTGATAAAAGTAATGCCTGTCTTAAGGCGTATAAATAAATAAAACAAAAGATTATTTACATAATTACAAAGTTTTGGGCCGACCAACGGGGAAGAACAACAACGAGATTTTATATGGGAAGCATGACCTCTGGCGGTCGACTTAAACAGAGTATTTGATTCTATGATATATAATTCCAAATAAAATAATACTTGAATATTTATATCTATGAAATAATATTTTAATATAAAATTTTAAATACCTTTATATAACATTTTTAAATAAAATATTTCAATATAACATATATATACGTATACAAAAAATATATACATATATACATTTTGAAAATAGAGCAAGCCATATTTAATTCATTAGATAATAAAAGGCATATATTGGATTTTATAAAATATTTTTTACTTATTTATAAATCGATCTCCTAAATTTTGAAATGAATTTTTTAAATACCCACATTTTAAAAAACTTTTTATAAGGGGTTCTTACAGTTTATTATTTAAATCATTTTAAATTTATTTTCAAATGTTTTAATATATACATATATTTTTACATTTATCTCTTTTTGAGTTATTAATGAATTATTTTTAAATACTTTTTACAAAATTTTTTAAATATAAGATAGAACTTTTTCCTTTCATATTGTAAGATATTTTACATTTTTGATTGCATTTTTTATAATATTTTTTTTCATGCACAAATTTCTCCCACCTACTCTGTATTTTAATTGATTTCGACTGTGATATTATAACACTATGCGGCGCTGAGTTGGTGTATACAAAAATGTAATGCCTCGATAAAGGTTGGCGTTCAGCCAGCCGAAATATTGGCAAAATAAATATTTTATAAAATCCAATATATGCCTTTTATTATCTAACATATATACATATACTTGTATAACATTATATATATAATTGATATTTTCTTTTGACTATTTTGGAAATACAAATTGTATTTTGTTGGATAATCTTAAAAATTTTGTATTGCCGTTTACCCAGGGATATCAAACTGTTAATTATCCTCAAAATCCTCAAAAAGGTAAACCGAACAAATATATTCTTCATATCCCATTAATGAAGGAATTTGAAGTATTTATTTACATATTATTTCTATCAAAACAGATAATAATAAATAACAGAATTGTATACATTTAAAACTTAAATATTCATTATAAAACTTAAGGAAGTTTAATATTCATTATGCCGATCGTCTGTATGATTTTTTTGGAGAAAAAAGTAATTTGGTTCCCATTTGGTTATCTCGTGTATCTTCAATAAAGGTCACTGTGATATCTTTCAGAGTTATTGTCTGAAACCCGATATACATGCTAAAAGGTACAGCTTACTTAAGTTTTGTTCATGAGTGTATCTTTCAGAGTTATTGTCTGAATCCTGATATACATGATAAAAATTACAACTTCCTTTAGAGTTTTGTTTATGAGTAAATTATCAAATTAAAGGGATAGAATCTTTGTTATTTTGTAAAAAAAAAATATTCCATTGTAGTAAAAGCTTTGAATTATATAGAACTATAATATAATTTTCACAATCTACTTTAATGCACGTCTCTTAATCGTATTTATATAAAGGTGTGTATATATATATGTCATAATTTGTATAATTAGTGCCCAAGAGATATAATTTATTTACGTCAAAATAAGTATGTAAATATGTTACGCTTGTGTTAAAATGTAAATATGTAAATTCATCCATCTATAAAAGCTGTACAAAAAATAAAGGTGGCAGACATCGCTGTTCGCTTGGCTGGAGCTAATTCTTGGTTGCGCCCTTTCATTTGACCACGACAGCTACGACATATATATATATTCGATAATGTAAGTGGATATGGAAATAAAGACTTCAGAGGTTAGTGGCAACAAAAAGACTACGTCCCTAGAAACAGATTTGTTGACATGGCTCCAGCAATGAGACTTTCCAGTGCGGCTGTGTCTCCTCTGATCTTTTCCTCCCAACTGTCTTCTAATAGCCCCGGCCTTGGAGTTTCCCCTACCGGGGCCATAGGTCAGACCTTTCCTGTTCCCTGTTCTCCTGTTGTGAAGTTATGTGGAGCCAGGTTGTCATATCTATCTCTGAGGACGTCAGCCTTTCTTTTACCTTATTAGTTTCAAGCAAGTTACATAAATAGGGGAACATTTGTATTTATATATTATATATAGGTGCCAAAAGTGGCAACTATTTTGCTAAATATGCATTAAAACAATTCATTTTGTTTATCACACTAATACAAAACATGAGATATTCTCTCTGTATAGGTAAAAACAAAGTGAGTAGAGTCTCCTTACTCTATAAAATATATTTAAGAACAAATATAAAACTGAGGTAAAAGGTTTTTAAAAAGCAATTTGAAAGAATTTCTTAACGAATGCTGCAACTTTGTAATAGTTGGAGCGAGTTGGTGGAATGTGGAGGCAGAATTTGATGGATGAGAGAAAGGACAGCTATTACGTAGAACGACTTTCCTTTCACAGCTAACTGCGGTGTTAGGAAAGCCACTTTACACTCTTGTTGTTGTTTTTATCGTCGCTAACTGTGAGATAAGCGAACACTATCCACATTGTTTATTCACAGCTAACTTCGTTGTAAGGAAAGCCACTTTACACTCTTGTTGTTTTTATCGTCGCTAACTGTGAAGTAAGCGAACACTATCCACATTGTTGTTTCACAGCTAACTGCTATCTAAGGAAAGCCACTTTACACTCTTGTTGTTGTTTTTATCGTCGCTAACTGTGATGTAAGCGAACACTATTCACATTGTTGATTCACAGCTAACTGCTATATAAGGAAAGCCACTTTACACTCTTGTTGTTGTTTTTATCGTCGCTAACTGTGAGATAAGCGAACACTATCCACATTGTTTATTCACAGCTAACTTCGTTGTAAGGAAAGCCACTTTACACTCTTGTTGTTTTTATCGTCGCTAACTGTGAAGTAAGCGAACACTATCCACATTGTTGTTTCACAGCTAACTGCTATCTAAGGAAAGCCACTTTACACTCTTGTTGTTGTTTTTATCGTCGCTAACTGTGATGTAAGCGAACACTATTCACATTGTTGATTCACAGCTAACTGCTATATAAGGAAAGCCACTTTACACTCTTGTTGTTGTTTTTATCGTCGCTAACTGTGAAGTAAGTGAACGCTATTTACATTGTTGATTCTCAGCCAACTGTGTTCTGGGTAAAGCCTCTTTACATTGTTGTTGATGTAAGAAAAGCCACTTTACACTTTTGTTGTTGTTTTTATCGTCGCTAACTGTGAAGTAAGTGAACGCTATTTACATTGTTGATTCTCAGCCAACTGTGTTCTGGGTAAAGCCTCTTTACATTGTTGTTGATGTAAGAAAAGGCACTTTACACTTTTGTTGTTGTTTTTATCGTCGCTAACTGTGATGTAGGCGAACACTATTCACATTGTTGATTCACAGCTAACTGTGTTCTGGGTAAAGCCTCTTTACATTGTTGTTGATGTAAGCAAAGCCTCTTCACACTCTTGTTGTTGCTTTTATCGTCGCTAACTGTGATGTAAGCGAACACTATTTACATTGTTGATTCTCAGCTAACTGTGTTCTGGGTAAAGCCTCTTCACAAGGTTTTTGATATAAGGAAAGCCTCTTTACATTGTTAAATCACAACTACCTGTGGTTTGGGTAAAGCCTCTTTATACTGTTGTTTTTTCATAGCTAAATGTGATGTAAGGAAAGCCACTTTACACTCTTGTTGTTGTTTTTATCGTCGCTAACTGTGATGTAAGCCAACACTATTCACATTGTTGATTCACAGCTAACTGTTGTGTAAGGAACGACAGTTTACATTGTTGTGGTTTTTCATAGCTAACTGTAATGTAAGGAAACACTCTTTGCATTGTTGTTGATTCAGAGCTATCACGATTTTAAAAAGGCATCTTACATTGTTGTTATTTTATAGTTAACTGTGATGTAAGGAAACATTTTTACCTTGTTGATTCACAGCTAACCTCGGGGAAAGAAAATACTCTTTATCTCATTGTTGTTTTTTATAGCTAACTGTGATATAAAGAAACACAATTGCCATTGTTGTTGATTCACAGCTAACTTCGGTGTAAGGAAAGGCAGTTTCCATTGTTGTTGTTTTTATAATAGCTAACTGGGATGTAAGGAAACACTATTTATATTGTTATTGATTCAGAGCTAAAAGCGATGTAAGGAAAGCCACTTTACACTCTTGTTGTTGTTTTTTATCGTCACTAACTGTGATGTAAGCGAACACTATATACATTGTTGATTAACAGTAAACCATAGTGTAAGGAAACAATATCTACATTGTTTTTTATAGTTAACTGTGATATAAAGAAACTAGACGAATGGCCCGGGCAACGCCCGGGTTTTACCCGAGTGCGTATATATTTTAAAAATGTTTTAATTAAAATACTATTCGTTACAATTATAAATTGGCGCCGTGAAGGTCTCTCTTGTGAAACGTCTCGCCCCAAACTGTGTGTGTCTTGAAAATATAAAAATAAAAATGTGAACGGAAAAATATGTCCAGGGTAGCCTAGTGGTCATGGCATCTGCCCGGTAAGCGGAAGGTCGTGGGTTCGAATCCCATCCCTTGACACTTTTTTTATTTATCCATTCTGACCAAAATCTATCCGTGAGCTTCACACAGTGAACATCACACAGACAGAATAAGGCAATTATATAAGTAGATAATCCAAATTGTGCCTTATCACACACTATTTTTTTTTATTTGGCCTTATTACCTTGTGTTTATAATCTATGACGTAATGCCGGCGGCGCGCGCCCGTTGGCTGCTGGCGAGCAGGTGACCTCCTTTTACCTTGTTGTTGTTTTCATAGCTAACTGTAATGTAAGGAAAAACTATTTACATTGTTGATTCACAGCTAACCGCAGGAAAAGAAAAGCCTCTTTACATTGTTGTTGCTTTTTTATCATAGCTAACTGTGATGGAAACACACTTCGCATTGTTGTTTTTTGATAGCTAAATGTGATGTAAGAAACACACTTTACGCGCTGAATAGAAAATTAAAATAACTGTAAACACCTATATGTACTTGAATTATAATTCTAGTCCTACTAGCGGATGTACCCGGCTTCGCCCGTGTTTTACCCGAGTAAAGGTTTGTCTAACGAATCTCTCGATAAAGTGAACATTTTTTCCCGGTCCCTTGAAAAATACTCGATAAGTTGAATAAAATCAATATTAATCGGTACCCGAGTAAAGGTTTGTCTAACGAACATTTGTTAAAACAATTCTCTATAAACTTATAAAAAGAAATATATATATTTTGATAATTTGAAACTCGTAAATTTGAATCTCTCGATAAAGTGATCATTTTTTCCCGGTCCCTGTGTGCCGTGTCATTCTGAATTTTGTCTTTCCTAATTTTCTACATTACAAAATCATCGTTTTATCTAGTGAACATTTTTTCCCGGTCCCTTGAAAAATACTCGATAAGGTTGAATAAATTCATGGTCGTTTATGGAAAATGGACGAAGTTCCCGGAGGTCATCTTGGGCAAGCTCCCGCGAGGCTTTTTTTTTTCTTGTCTACTTGGCACAGCTGTGTCACCAACTCTGCCCTGATTGGTCGGTGGGTACTTGGACTGTCCATCCGGCCGGCGGCCGGACGAATCCATTCTCTCGACGGGGTGGGGCAGACCTAAGCCTATATCCGTCGCAAGGTGGCGCTGCTTGCGAGTTAAAGCTACAAATCTGCAAATAACTCTAAGGATATTAAAGTTATTCAAGATATTATTTTTCGAAAACCTTTCCGGGGATATGCCTAATAATATCCCAAAATTTCACGGCGATTGGATGTACGGTTTTTGAATCTATAGAGTATACACAGACAGACATTCATTTTTATATATATAATCTATAATCCAAACTGTACCTTATCATGGATGTGGTCTTATTACCTTGTGTTTATAATGTACAACGCCCGGGGTTTACCTGATTAAATGCTTTTATTCAAATACTATTCGTTACAATTATAAATTGGCGCCGTGGATGTCATTCTTGTATAATATATAAATGAGTTTTAAAAATTGTAAAAAAAAAAAAAATGCATCGGCCGGGAATCGAACCCGGGGGGCCCGCGTGGCAGGCGAGCATTCTACCACTGAACCAAAAGCAAACGGTGACATAATTAAGAATGCATGACGATGATAACTGTATATTATCCGTGACAGAGGCGGCCGATGAGGAAAGACGGTCGTGACTATATATAGTAACTAGCCGAATGACCCGGGCAACGCCCGTGTTTTACCTGATTGAATGTTTTTATTCAAATACTATTTGTTACAATTATAAATTGGAGCCGTGGATGTCACTCTTGTGAAACGTCCCGCTCCAAACTTTACATGTACATTAGGTCAGCTGGTATTACCCCTCATTTTCACCGCTAGAGGCGCGAGCGAATTGACTTTTGTAAATATACATAATTATAAAGATAGAAGCTTCTATAGAAATAAATAAAATAAGCCGAAATAGCTCAGTTAGGAGAGCGTTAGACTGAATATCTAAAGGTCCCTGGGTCGATCCCGGGTTTCGGCATCTTTTTTTAATTTTTAAATTTCTACTTACCGTAACTTGACACTTAACGTGACAGAATTGTGCATGACGCTGATAACTGTATTAAATATAATCCAAATTGTGCCTTATCACACACTATTTTTTATTTGGCCTTATTACCTTGTGTTTATAATCTATGACGTAATGCCGGCGGCGCGCGCCCGTTGGCTGCCGGCGAGCACGTGACCTCCCTGTGCGCGCGCATCCGTGACAGAGGCGGCCGATGAGGATATATGTTGATAATAATAATATAATAATAATAATTATTGTTATTATCATTAGATAATGATCATAATGATGATGCACGCGCATCCGTGACAGCGGCCGATGAGGAATTGAGGAAAGACGGTCGTGACTATATATGTTGATTGGAGATTTATTTTAGAGTGTTTTCTCCTGTTAAAGGAATTTCATGCCTGAAAGCTAGGGACTTATGAAATAAATGGTTTTAAAAAGAAACTCTTTTCTCCGGAAACCTAATATTTCACCTTAATCTTAAAACAAGAGATAATATTTTAACAAATATATTATTAATATCATTATGGGTTACCAGTTTAGATCGCAAAATTCCTATATTGAATTGTAAAAAAACCTATTCTCAAATTTTTATTTTAGCTAAACGTCATTATATAAAATGAAAAGATTTAAAAGCAGAAATGTTATTTTATACATAATACAAACTTCTATTGTCCTCACTGCGATGAAAAAAATATAATTGGAGGGCTTGGCTCATCAGTGGTGAACCCTACCAGCGGTTTCGCCAAGTTAATCCACCAGACCGCTTTTAGAGCTCTAATACTGTATTGGATGATTCTGCTTTTATACGCAGCACTGAAAGGTGGAATCTCAAAAATGGTTTTCAATAAAACTATGGACATAAGCTTATAGGACAGTTGAATTACATTTAAATATTTGTATCGAGCAATGCTCTTCCGCAAACAATAAAGACAAGGCCAGTTGTCAAGGTAGATCTACAACTTTTTGATTTTTTTTTGTATAAACAAACTTACAGCGCCACATATCGTAGAAATTTACAATTAAAATACTATATTT
The DNA here is from genome assembly GCA_030710605.1 of Cordylochernes scorpioides. Classification (NCBI taxonomy): domain Eukaryota; kingdom Metazoa; phylum Arthropoda; class Arachnida; order Pseudoscorpiones; family Chernetidae; genus Cordylochernes; species Cordylochernes scorpioides. The sequence continues at coordinate 102,829,830 of CP092863.1, read as the reverse complement.
ACATAAGATGAATTAATAAAATATAAATAATAGGAAATTTATATAAATAATTTACAAACAATATGAAAATTTTAAAATGGAACATGTTAATAATAATAGAAATAAAAATGTAGTCTATCTTTTATTCAAACATATATCTACTCTGAATAGAACCTATATATAAATTAAATGTATGAAAATTGAATGTATCTAAAAGGATTTATAATTCAATATTATATGAATATAAAATCATATAAAACATAAAATCATGTTTCAATACAATATATGCCTTTATATTATCTATTTATTTATGAATAGCTCTATTTTCCAAGCAGATTTCCATGTTTTATTTAATTATCATATGCTTTATACTGAAATATGATTATTCAAGGACCTTTCTTCACCTAATATATGCGTAAATATGTAAAAATATATTATATTTTCACCAATTATTCTCTATTGTAATTAAGGGGTTTCTGCAGTGAATATGTGATTACTTATATAAACATTTATCGTTATATAAAATTCAGTCAATATTTATAATACGCAGTAACCTTTATTAAAGACACAAATATGTTAAAACAATGTTAAAAATTTTCTGTCTCCTTATAAAATAATAATAATAAAGACGACCAACGGGATCAAAGACTTTCCACTTCCAAGTTTTGTTCATAAGTGTTATTGGCTTGAAAGATTTCATTTCAATTTGGAAAAGATACACATTGCGATATTTTCTCAAATAATTTTCAATATATTCTTTAGATCGACACCTGTATGTCCAGGGTAGCCTAGTGGACATGGTATCTGCCTGGTAAGCGGAACACTGTGGGTTCGATTCCCATCCCTTGACACTTTATTTTTCCGTTCACCATTACTCTTCACAATTCATCCTTTCATACTTCATCCCTAAGTTTAGAAATGATCGTTATTTATCCTTGAAATAAATTTAGATTTTTCGTTTAAAAGAAACACATGCGGGATAATTTTCAAATGTCGTTCTACAATTATAATTCGCATTATATTATATTATATATTCTTTATATGTTTATATATGTTTAAACAAATTTTAACATATTATTAATATTTTTTTTGTATACACTTGAATAGAAAAAGCTTTAGGAGAAGCTCTCTATAAACTAAGGTATAATTCTTTTTGGTTTCTTCTCTATAAGAGGCGAAGATTGTCCTGCTGAATAATGATTATATAAAGCTAGTTCATTTTTAGTTCAAAATTCGAATTACATACACTCAAGAACAAAACTTAAGGAATTGTGGAGTCTTTGATATCGCCGGTTGTCTCTGAAATATTTTTTACAATATATTACAGTGATCTTTATTAAAGACATACGAGATAACCAAGTGTGAACAAATTTGCCTCTGTCTTCTTCAAAAGAAACAGACGACCAGCGATATCAAAGACTCTTCACTTCTTTTAAATTTGTCCGTAAGTGTATATATATATATTAAAAATAAAAAAGGCATATCCTGACCAGGAGCACATGAGTTTTCAGAAGGCAGAGCGCCATCTATGGGACATAAATAAACTATTCATTGATTTAACCTGTTCCCTGATATTTGGCCAACCCAATTTCTTGATTAATCAAGAAAAGCCCACCGCTTCGCGCTGTTGGCGCTCGTCAGCGTGGAGTAGCGTAGAAATTTTTTAATATCAACACCTGACCCACTTATGGTTTATTTTTTATATTGTTTTTTCATATATATATATATGTGGCAATATAGTGATAATAATGTGGTGGGGAAAGAGAAATAATCACACGACGAGTTGGTAGAGGAATAACCCAGGCGACCAGCGAGAGAGAGGAGTGCGAGGAGATGCCACCGCTGAACGACCGTTTGTGTCGCACACCACCCCCCGACTGTCCAAAAATAGTTCTGAGGTTCTACGAAAATGGCCCCCTTGGAATGTGACTGATATATCAAGTGACCGGCCTTTACATCCTCCTCCCTACGTCTCTCTCTGGTCGACTGTAGATTTACTTTATTATGCCAGGAAGGGTAATATTATGACATATGGCTCCCGTTGAAGAAGGCTGAACATGGTTTGAGTATACTTAAAGCTGGAGAAGCCAGGAATAGAGAAAATAATTTTACAGTTGAAATTAATTAAGGTAATGGTGACATAGTTTTATGTAAATAAAATATTGTATAATACACAAGTAAATATTATTTACAAGCAGTTTTACAACACCGGAGAGTTTGATATTTAAGGAAATTCTTGAAAATATCAAGGTTATAAAAGGCTATATACAACAAAATCTAATGTATTATAAGGGAAATGATATGGAGGAGTGTGAACAACGAGAAGGGGAGTCACATACACATGATGAAATTCTGAAGGTCATTAAGACTGGGGAACTCTACACTTTAAGATATTTTCAGGCGGACATGGCAAGGGGAAACTTGGCATGGGCTTTCTATGCTATAGGTGTAGAGTACGAGAAATGAGGTTGAGGTTGGCAATTGTGTGAGCTCAGGACTGAGGTAAATATAAAACTACATACAATGTTAGAACCTTGGCGAACAGAGCGAGGGGAAACTTGCCCTGGGCCATTCTACCTTATCTATGCAGTTACTTGTGTAGCGAGTCCGAGGGGAAAAGTCCCGTGTGTAGGTGAGGAAGTCGAATGGACTTATATTTAATTTGCAGAAAGTATGCGCGCACAGTGCCAAAAATTGGGACGAGGACTGCGTTGTCCGTTACAAGTGACAAGCTGCTCGGAAACGAGGTGTTTGAACCTTCGTGGGAGCTTGTGCAAGGCGATGATTTCGCGGTGGGTTGTACGTAAGACCCATGTCTGCGTGAAATGATGACGGACCGGACAGAATCAGCGACGATGTTTAACGTACCTCATGGGAAATATCGAAGGTAGGCTATATCGTGCTGGTTTGGACAATGGACAAACATAGATTTGAAGACAGGGTCCTTGTGGCGAACGTGTGGCGCGAGAAGAAGAAGCGAACTGTGCCGCTCGACGCAGATTGTTCAAGTGAGAACAAAAGGGAGTTGATCGCCAATCCTATTCGGACCTTGTAGTAGGTCTCGATCTCGGCCATCGATATGCATTTAAGTTCATAGAACTCTTGAAGAGTGACGCTAGGGCGTCGGGGATAGACGGCGCAGAGTGACTCCTTAACCTCTTCATAAGTCTTATTGAGTAGAGCTAAGTCTTGTGCAATTTTGCGAGGTTCGCCTCTGAGTGATGATAGAGCCTTTCGAGCTTGGCGTGCTGGCTCTAAGTTGTGGAAATTCGGCTGAGTCTCAAGTTGTGAGAAGAAGTGTGCGGCAGGTTCATCTCCGTCGTAGGTGATTGCTTCTTCAGACTCACGGTTTAAAAGTTGGTCGAGACAGAGGGTGAGAGTTCGAAGGGAAGCGGCTATAGTAGAGTCGGTCGTTGGTTCTTGTGGAACTTGGTTGTGGGTTTGTTCGATCATCGTGGTATTGCTTCTTGTTTTCTTCATACTCTGGTATATGAGGGATTTGTTTCCCGGTCAGGTCTTATCCTGTCGACTTTCAATGTGGCAATATAGTGATAATAATGTGGTGGGGAAAGAGAAATAATCACACGACGAGTTGGTAGAGGAATAACCCAGGCGACTAGCGAGAGAGAGGAGCGTGAGGGGATGCCACCGCTGAACGACCGTTTGTGTCGCACACCACCCCCCGACTGTCCAAAAATAGCTCTGAGGTTCTACGAAAATGGCCCCCTTGGAATGTGACTGATATATCAAGTGACCGGCCTTTAGCAATCCATAAACAAATCTTTAATTAAAAATGCATATATTGGATTAAAATAAATCCAAATAAATTATATTGTGTTCAAATATATGCCTTTTTAATTAAATACATATATATATAATGATGCACATATATATTTAGAATAAAAAAGCCCTAATATTACTCACACACACATTCGCTTAATGACAAAATTCAATTTTAAATCCTCATATTTTATGAACCCGCGCCTGATTTAATCTAAATTTGCCGACAAAAATTGTAATTTAGTCGTGTGCGACAATTAAATCAAACAGAGAATTTCCCTGCAGGCAGAAGATCAAATTTAATATGTTGTGGCCAGCTATGTCGTCTTTTAATTAAGATGCCTTCAATCCTCGCAATTTGTTAATTGCATTTCTATTGCAACCTCAAACATATTTGGCATTTATTCTGACTGTGTGTCTATCTCTTTTAGCCTCATTGTTGCCACAAAATATGAATAAATATATAATATTATTTATATATATAGCGCATATATATATATTATGAAAAAAAAGAGAAATTTCTGTTGATTTTTTATTATCTTGAGGATTATGCTATGTCAATTCAGTCGTGGTTAAAATATTGAAAGTATCATAATAAAAATAATGAAGATTAGAAGTAGCTTTAATTGAACTAAAGGAATATATAAAAACATAATTTGATAAAAGTACAGCCTGACTTAAGGCGTAATAATCTAAATGAATGAAAAACTTATTTACATAATGTACAAAAGGTTTGAGCCGGCCAACGGGAAACAACAACAATGAGTTTTTATAGGGGAAGCGTGACCTCTGGCGGTCGATATAGCAGTGTATTTGAATCTATGAAATATAATTTTAAAAATAAAATAATATTTTAATATAACATATATGACCAAAAGAGGCAGTTAACCATTAAAAATGCATCAAAATAAGGAAATTTTGTTTATAACTATAGTACAAAATGTAATGGTAGGTAAAAAGAGTAAACTACAACACCAGTTTAAGAAAATTCAGACAAAATCAAATCTGTATACTATAGCTTTGGTCCTCATCAGTACAGCGGGGAAGCTTCGATCTCATAACATCCTTCGAGAAGAGTTATGAAATCGGTCGAATTTGCCATAAATGTGTTTAAAATGATGAAGTGGCAAGGGCCATTTTCAGAATAGAATGCAACATGAAGTTAAAGAACATTGTATTGTATTCATGTACCAAAAGTGGCATCTCTCTCTTTTTAACGGTTACATTTAGGCAGAATATGCAAAAGTGTTGAAAGTAGACCTAACTTGTTCCCATCGCCGAAGTGAAAAGTCCAAACCGTGGACCCAACCTTCCAATACCACCTGACCTCCTAGAGATCACCAACTTAAGTCCCTATAAAATCTCCCAATAAATAAATCTGCCCACCTCAGAACTTCTACTGTAAATAAAACCAAGAACAGCCCGGGTCTGTACGTGGTGGTGGCTCCAGGAACCTACTGGGTTAAATAAATAAATTCTATTCATATTTATAACGAAAATTTAAAAATAAAATATCACCTCCTTTCTCTATTTATATGCATTGTTTCAATGCATATATTTTAATATGCAAATATTAAACAACTTGCTGAAGGGTTTTGAATATCCAAACGCAGAAATAATTTGCTATGCAGACGACGTTTCTATCATTTGCTGGAACAAGTCTGTCGAGAATCTCAAAATATTAAGCGAATATATTCTATGCTATGTGATTCAATGGTGTAATAGGAATAAATTCTCAATAAACCCAGAGAAAACGAATTTACTTTACTTACATAATAAACCTGAATTTCGATTAATATACCAAATATTATCATAAACCCAGTAAATCAAGTTAAAATATTAGGTATATACAAATTCTCAAACATAGATTAAAAGATAAGATAAATTTTACATCACTTAATCCACATATTTTGCAGAAGGGTAAAAATTAAAATTCTTCTATTTTTACTTAGTGGAAAAAGGTTTTAACTTATGCGAAGTAAACAAGACACAAACCTTGATAATCATGGTAGGTAGTTAACGAGGTATTTAACTGTAAGTAAAACCGCATGTCTACACATGTAAAAATACAGTTCGACTTTTACACTTACAAGTGAGCCAGTGTTCCAAATGGTTACTTGCACTCACTGATGAGGTTGGAATTTTGTAAGAATTGGGAACCATTAAAGTGAGTTTTCCTTCAGAAAAAAAGTGTCAAATGTGGGATTTGATTACGAATCGAATTTTTTTTTAAGCAGACAAAGATAATTTTGCTCACACTTGATTATCTGGTGTGCCTTCAATAAGGTCACTGTAATATCCTACATAGTTAGTTTTTGAATCCTGATATACATGTTAAAAGATATAACTTCCTTAAGCTTTGTCCATGAGTGTTAATATTTGTCATAGTTATTGTCTGAATCCCGATATACATGCTAAAAGGTACAACTTCTTTCAAGTTTTGTCCATGAGTGCATCTTTCAGAGTTATTGTCTGAATCCCGAATATAAATGGTAAGAGGTACAACTTCTTTCAAGTTTTGTCCATGAGTTTATTTTTCAGAGTTATTGTCGGAATCCCGATATACATGCTAAAAGGTACAACTTCTTTCAAGTTTTGTCCATGAGTGTATATTTCAGAGTTATTGTCACAATCCCGATATACATGGTAAAAGGTACAACTTCCTAAATGTTTGTCCATGAGTGTATCTTTCAGAGTTATTTTCTGAATCCTGATATACATGGTAAAAGGTACAACTTCCTCAAGTTGTGTCCATGAGTGTATCTTTCAGAGTTATTGTCTCAATCCCGATATACATGCTAAAAGGTACAACTTCTTTCAAGTTTTGTCCATGAGTGTATATTTCAGAGTTATTTTCTGAATCCCGATATAGATTGCTAAAAGGTACAACTTCTTTCAAGTTTTGTCCATGAGTGTACATTTCAGAGTTATTGTCCAAATCCCGATATACATGCTGAAAGGTACAACTTCCTTAAGTTTTGTCCATGAGTGTAAATTTCAGAGTTATTGTCTGAATCCCGATATACATGCTGAAAGGTACAACTTCCTTAAGGTTTATCCATGAGTGTATCTTTCAGAGTTATTGTCTGAATACCGATATACATGCTAAAAGGTACAACTTCTTTCAAGTTCTGTCCATTAGTGTATCTTTCAGAGTTATTGTCCGAATCCCGATATACATGCTGAAAGGTACAACTTCCTTAAGTTTTGTCCATGAGTGTAACTTTCAGTGTTATTGTATCAATCCCGATATACATGGTAAAAGGTACAACTTCCTAAAGGTTTTTCCATTAGTGTATCTTTCAAAGTTATTTTTTGAATCCTGATATATATGGTAAAAGCTACAACTTCCTTAAGTTGTGTCCATGAGTGTATATTTCAGAGTTATTGTCTCAATCCCCATATACATGCTGAAAGATACAACTTACTTAAGTTTTATTCATGAGTTTATCTTTCAGAGTTATTGTCTGAATCCCGATATAAATGCTAAAAGGTACAACCTCTTCCAAGTTTTATCCATGAGTGTATATTTCAGAATTATTGTCTGAATCCTGATATATATGCTCAAAGGTACAACTTCCTTAAGTTTTGTCCATGAGTGTATATTTCAGAGTTATTGTCCGAATCCCGATATACATGCTGAAAGGTACAACTTCCTTAAGGTTTGTCCATGAGCGTAACTTTCAGAGGTATTGTCTGAATCCCGATATACATGCTGAAAGGTACAACTTCCTTAAGGTTTGTCCATGAGTGTATCTTTCAGAGTTATTGTCTGAATACCGATATACATGCTAAAAGGTACAACTTCTTTCAAGTTCTGTCCATTAGTGTATCTTTCATAGTTATTGTCTGAATCCCGATATACATACTAAAAGGTACAACTTCCTTAAGTTTGTCCAGTAGTGTATCTTTCGGAGTTATTGTCTGAATCCCGATATACATGCTAAAAGGTACAATTTCCTTAAGTTTCGTCCATGAGGGTATCTTTCAGAGTTATTGTCTCAATCCCGATATACATGGTAAAAGATACAACTTCCTTAAGTTTTGTCCATGAGTGTATAGTGTTAATAAAGACCTATATCACTCCACATTTATCCAGGTCGATAGTAATTGACAACAAATCGAATCTAAAATCAATTTAATTGAATAAATATCGATTTATTGATAGCAAGAAACAGACTTATCATAACCCAAATTGTCGAAGGTACCACAAATTGAAACTATTTCTTATCTTATGGAAATATAGGTCATGGAGACCATGATAAACAGAGTTGAAAAACATGAAATTATTGGTTATTAAATGTCAATCTATTAATTCAAAATATATCAAATCAATGCAACAATATTTAACACACGTCTCTATAGATATTGTTGAGATGGAAAACACATGAAGCCTATACAGTAGATATAAAAATAGTGTAGTTGGATCTGTAAAGAGAAAAATCAATATATTTCACGAGATTGCTCCCTCTTTATCAATTTATTGCACAACAAACTTAATTCACAAATTCTTTTAGAACACATTAAAATGACTTTGTCATTGGTCACAAATAATTAATAATAATAATGTATCCTATTGTTGTGTTTCCATGTGACGAACAAGTATTTGTAAATTATGTTTATTGTGCAATAAATCAATATAAATATATTAAGAATAAATTGTTTTATTTTTCTTCACAGATCCAGGTACGCCAATTTTATATAAATTTATTTAAACCGCTGGGAGTGTTCCCCACTGATCAGCCAGGCCCTCCCAATAATTTTTCCATTGCAGTAAGGACAGTAGAAATTGTTTATTTTTAAAAAATAATCATACGCGTCTATAATAGTTTTGAATTTTGATAACAGATGGCGCGCTAATGCATCATAATCAATGGATCGCCTTTTAACTCAAACTATACATTAGAGTCTCTCATGAGCTACAAATATGTCTAAAACACCTTATAAACATTATCTCTCTTAGCGGGCCTATCTTATCAGAGACCTTCATGTCAGATCGAGTCAAATATAAACAATATTTCAATCATAATAGCCCCATCTAATGATCTCTAGGAGAGGCCAGGTTTAGCTATGTTTTAGATAGTCTCTCATGGAAAACATAAAATTCCTATTTTCAAGAGAACCTTTTTATATAAAACTTTACAATGAAAATTACTAATAATATTTTATCTTAGAAAATATATGATGATAAAAAATAAAATGATAAAATAATGGAAGGGCATTGCTCATCAGTTGTAAACCCTCCCAGCGGTTTCGCCAGTTTAATATACCGCTGTAATATTGCATTGAGCTATCTTCCTTTTATAACATTACTGAAGTTAAATTCTTGGAAATGGTATTTTAAATGAACTATGGATATAGTTTTTGAGGAAAGTAGAAATATATACAATTATAAATATATAATATGCTTCTCGAGCAATTTATCTTCCGCAAATTGCAAATAAAAGTAGTTTTAAAGTGGATTATATGTAAATGTAGGATGTGACAGTAAGTATTTTATGACATAATTCCTGGCACGGTTTCACCAGTTTATTCTACAATACCGCTCTGTAATATTGAATTTTGTTGTTTTACTTTTATACCGCTACAGAAGCTGACCTCTTGAAAACGGTATTCTAAATGAACTATGAGCACATAAGCTTCGAAGGAAGCAGAAATATATATGAAAGGTTTCGAGAAATGCTCTTCCGCAAATTGCAAAGTAAAAGTATTTTATATAAAAACACAAAATTAATTTATTTTTAAGAAGAGTATATTAAAGTGTATGTAAATATAAGGTGTATATTGTATTGTTGTAAGTATTTATCGACATAATTCCTGGCGAGATATTGCTGGCGACATTGTTGGAGTCTGTTGGTGACAATAGAGATGTCGCGTATCTCAGGTTTCCCCTTCAGTGATTTCTTCTCAAGTCTCTTCTGTTTATGGTGTTACGTAATCAATACGCCTCGATTCCTTCTTTATCACACACAAAGCTCTTTCTCGATTTGTCCCTTTAGTCATTCCGATTTTGATGATCTTTCCAACATTCATTCCTTCGAGAAAATGATACAAATGTGACATTGTACTGGGATAAAGTACTTAAATAAAGAAAAAGGCATCTCCTATGAATCATTTATGTATTCATTATCAAATCAGACGCAATATCCCCACAAGGGATGCTTACGTCAAGAAACAACACTAAGATACTATATTGCATAAACCATTGAATAATTATAAGGTTTGAGTTTAAAGAAGAAAGGAAAAGACATTAAAATCATGCTTGAATTTACAACCAACTAATGAAACAAACACAAATAAATATACCTAGTTTGGCTATTACACGGTTCCTATTAATCATTTAATACAGTATTAGAGTTCTAAGAAACGGTCTAGTAGATTGAATTGGCGAAAGCGCTGGGAGGGTTCACCACTGATGAGCCAGGCCTTCCTAATTTTTTTCGTCGCAGTAAGGAGAGTATAAAACATTTTGTTTTATGTTTAAAAGAAACATTCGTGCTTTAATGTCTTCATTTATAATATATAGATGACACGTTATACCATTATATTAATAAAGAAATTTTAAAAAGACATCTCCTTATCGTGCAACTGAAAGTTGATAATGGCTTGCGTCTATTCCCGAATAATTAACGAATAGTTGATATTTATTCCAACAGATGGCATCTTGCCATCAATTTCACAATAAGGAGATGCCGTTTTTTTCTTAATTCATATATTTATTAAATCTATATATAATAAATGAAAGCATTAAAGCACGAATGTATCTTTTAAATATATAACAAACTTCTACTGTCCTTACTGCGATAAAAAATATATATTTTGTGAATGCTTGGCTCATCAGTGGTGAACCACCCTGCAGTTTCGTCAATATAATCTACCAGACCGCTTCTTTAGAGCTCTAATACTGTATTGGATCATTCTGCTTATATATGCTATGCTGAAGGGTGCAATCTTAGAAATGTAATTCAAGAAAACTATGGACATGAGCTTTTAGGACAGTAGAATTACATTCAAATATTTCCATTGAGCAAATTACTTCCGCAAACAATAAGAGAACGGCCAGTTAGGTGTAAATTAACATACGTGCCTTAATGCTTTCATTTCAGAGATATAGATGGCACGTTATTTTATGTTTTTATTATCCCTAGTACACGTGGTGCAGGCCATGATAATCATGGTGGGTGTTTAGTGACTGATTTTACTGTAAGTGCACCACATGTCTAAAACATGTGAAAGGCAATTAGACTTTGCACTTAAAAATGTGCCAGAGCCCCGTTTGGTTAATTGAACTCACTGGTGGGTTTGGACTTTTGCAAGATTCGGAGGTTATTGGAGAATTTTTTAATTTAAAAAAAAGTTCACAATGCCGAATTCAATCTAAGGTCGTAGCGGTCAAAAAACAATGGTTTAGACCATCCTTCCACTAACCCCCATGCCGCGTTATTGCTCTGTATTAATACATTTTTATATAATAACAAATCTCGGAAAAAAAGAAAAGAATAAACATATATTAATATATTATATAAATTTATCCTTATCCTATAACATATTTCAAGAAACTAATGGAGGTTTTAAAAAAAAAAGGAATCTTATTTGATAATATTTTTAGGTTGTTCCTTGTAACATTTTTTTTTTCTACTTCTCCAATTAAAATTCACGAAGGGAAAAAAAAGTGAATAAAACTAAAATTTTCTAGAAATTCCTTATTAAGTTTTGTAATCTTATTATAAAAGTTTAGGTGTTGAACTTTTATCAATCTCTCTTGATTAAAAAATTAATATTTTATAAAATAATATAAATTATCCATATACATCATCTCTTATTATTATATATGTGTTTTAAACTATATGTGTAATATATATATATTATATTTTATTATTTTATATATATATATATGGATAAAATAATTTGGGAAGTAACATTTCTGAAAATATTTGTTTTATATAAAAATTGTAAATTTAAACTCAATCTCCTAAAGAGTTAAAAATTCTCAATATTTACCCTAACTTAGTAATTATAAAATTTTGTATGCAACTCAAGATAAACAAGTTTATATACACTCACAGACAAAACTTAAGGAAGTTGTACCTTTTAGCATGTATATTGGGATTCAGACAATAACTCTGAAATATACACTCATAGACAAAACTTAAGGAAGTTGTACCTTTTAGCATGTATATCGGGATTCAGACAATACCTCTGAAAGATATTACAGTGATCTTTATTGAAGACATACGAGATAACCAAGTGTGAATAAAATTGTCTCTGTCTCCATAAAACAAATGACCGGCGAAATCAAAGACTCTCTAACTCCTCAAGTTTTCTCCGTGAGTCTATGTAATATAATTGTTATAGCGAACCCCGATATATATCTAGTTCTTATTACCATAGTTAATATATCTATAAAAGGTCACCTCTCCCGTCAAAATAGACACTAAAACTAATCACATCTAGTGACCGCCTCCGTAAACCAGCGTATTCAGGTTTGTGAAAAAGCAAAACAACAAAGCTTTTAAAACCCAATAGCGTCTACCTGAAAACCATGTTTTCGGGATAATAGTTCTCGTTAGTCTAATCTGACAGGAGAGAGGACCTTTTTTTATAAATTAAATATTATTATATTCTCCCAGAAAACCTTCCATCTATATTTTGTCCATAATTTTGACCTAGCCAGCAGAAGCCCTCTTTCTCAAAAGACTGACAAGAGCCATTAGCCTGAAACCATGGTATACAGCTGGACGCTTCTCAGTTTACCAAAGTTGATGTTGTGGCTTTGTCTCCGACCCGAGTTCACTAGTTTGCGGAAACGGTCAATGGATGGCGTTTAGTTTTAGCGTATAATTTACGAAAGAGAGATATTCTCTTATAAATTGCTATTTATATTGATTAACAGAGGCAACTCTTGGTAATCCTCGGTAAAAAGTATTTAAGCAAATTTTATAACAGTATAAAAATGTTTTATTTCAAGTATAATTTAAATTCACATTATATATATAAATATATGAATTAAGACAGAAACGTCTTCTCCTCATCGTACTACTAAACTGATAGTTTGGCCATCTATCGGAATAAATATCAACTATTCGTTGATTTTTAATTATTCCAGAATTGGCCAAATCCCTTCTTGATTAATCATTTGGCCAATTCTGGAATAATTAAAATCAACGAATAGTTGATATTTATTCCGCTAGATGGCCGAACTATGGGCAACTTTCAGTTTCACGATGAGGAGAAGACTTTTCTGTCTCAATTTATTCACCTTATCCCAGTACAATATCACATTTGTACTTTTATTCATATATATATATAAATAGTTTCAATATATTCATGCAGATGGGACATAAAAATTTCTTAACTGATTTTTCAATTGAATATCTAACAATATTATACTATTACACTTTAAAACCTTGAAACACTTGAAAAAAAAAACATTTTCTAGAATTAAAAGACATTTCGGCCAGAAAATATTTTTGTTATCTCGACGTTTCGACCAAAATTTTATTTTGCCAACGTCAATAACAAATAAAAATTTAGAGCATAGAGCAAGGCGTTAAAAATTATTAAACCGTTTAATTATATATATAATATTCAATTAAAAAGGCATATATTGGATCAAAATATCATTTATTTTACCAATTTATCATTTATTTTACTTGTTAAAGGTTGGCGTTCAGCCAACTCAAATATTGGTAAAATAAATATATTTTGATCCAATATATGTCTTTTTAATTAAAGATTTATTTATGGATTGCTCTATTTTCAAAATATATATTATCATTTTTAACCTCGAGATATAAAATAAAAAGATTTATACTAAACGAACTGTTTATAATTCTATAACCATGAATACCAGCCAGGCCATCTCTATCTCCTTGAAAGAACATTGAGGTAATCAAAGTAAAATGGGAACATAGAGGAAAATAGTTTAAAATGGTTTGTATCACTCTATTTTTTCGATTACTCTTTCTTTACCACAAAACTCCAAACGTGACATTTCTTTATTCAATTTATCTCAAGGTATTAATATTTAACAGAAAATATATCCCGTGTTTCTACAGAATTATTGATTCTACGTTTCTTTAGTCTACAAAATTTGATTTTTTTTCAAGAAGAAAAAAAAAACTTTGTAAAGTTCAAAGTAATCGAAAATACTTCAAATTGATTCTTGGTTTTCTATGTATTAAATGATTTATATGTTTATTATTTTATTTATTTCTAGATACGTCAGTTTATATTTCATTTTATAAAGATTTGCGATAAATTGGGTGTTTGTAAATATGTAATTATATGAATCTATTTAAATAAAACCGTTTTCTTCTAATGGAAAATTAACATTGATTCAGAATTTATATAATCTAAATATAAAACTTAGGGAAGTGAAAAGTATTTGATGATGCCGGTCGTCTGTTGTTTTGAAGAGGTAACTTTGTTCACACTTGGTTATCTCGTGTGTCTTCAATAAAAATCACTGTAATATCTTTCAGAATTATTGTCTGAATCCCGATATACGTGCTGAAAGGTATAACTTCCTTAAGTTTTGTCCATGAGTGTAAATTGGTTATCTCGTGTGTCTTCAATAAAGGTAACTGTAATATATTTCAGAGTTATTGTCTGAATCCCGATATACATGCTAAAAGGTACAACTTCCTTAAGTTTTGTCAATGAGTGTATCTTTCAGAGTTCTGGATGACCAGGTTTTAGTCGTTGAGGTACAGCTTGCGCCACGCTGATGAAGGCCAACAGCTCGAAACGCGTAAGTGGTTAGCTTTTCTTGATTAATCAAAAATGGGTATTTAGCCAATTGTGGAATAATTAACAAACCAACACACAAGCCATTAGGAACTTTCAGTTTCACAATAAGGAGATGCCTTTTTTTTCTTAATTTATGTACCAATATCACATTTGTACTATTATTTCATATATACTTCTATTATCTAAATTCCCATCTACATATATCCATACTTATCTTCAAGACTACATAACCTATGTTATAAGACACTCTCTAAATCTGTTTGACTTTGTTGCGTCTTTCAAGAAATTCCAAATGGTTCGCTATTTGAGACGGCTATTCTTGAAAAGATCAATTTACGATGTAATTGTGTTGGTTTAAATTGCTCTTTTAGCGTCATAGAGTTAGAAAACCGTCAGGTGTCTGAAGTTTTAGTTCTATTTACATTTTTTAGGAACTTTCTTCACTTAAAGATTTGTTGTCTACAAATATGTGTGTGTTTCTATCCTACAGATTTATTAGAGAGTTTATTACTGAAAAATGGCCTTATATATATTAATAGTGTTTTATATTTAACTAAATACAATATTTCGAGATTCACAGCGCTTTCCTTTGTCAAGTTTATAAAACTAAAACACGAGAGAGCGCGTGAACCTCGTTTTCCTATTTTCTGAAAAGTTGAAAAACAACTTTGGTAACAACGCTGTTACCAAAACGTCATAAACAATTAATTTATTTGGATTCGGTCTCATCACCTTGTAGTTCTAATCTATAATAAAAATTGTACCTTATTACTAGGGAGAATATTAAAAAAAAAAACACTTTATCCTTATGTGCGAGGTAAAATTGGCCTCATTATTAATATGTATTTTTAATTAAAAATACATATATTGGATTAACCAATATTTTATTTACCAATATTTCAGTTGGCTGAACGCCAACCTTTAACAAGCTATGACAACAAGGTTGTTATTCCATGAAAAAGGTTGACGTCAGCCAACTGAAATATTGGCAAATAAAATATATTTTGATCCAATATATGTTTTTTCAATTAAATATCTATTCATTTTATTTCAATTTAAAGCTCTATGTCCCCCTAGGGGCACTTGCGCTGTCATACATGTATGTCTTTACGTTTGTCTATACATATATATACAATATAATATAAAATTCAAATATTTTATTTTTTAAAAACATGTATTTTATTTTCATCATTGACTATTCTTTTATTTTTGACCATAGATTTAGAAGATAACACTTTGATAATTGTTGTAAATACGTATAGTTGACCTACCTATTTTTTTAAATTCACGAATATAGAATTCATTTTATAAATTCTATATTACTGTGTAAAATAATTTTATATGTAATTTGCTTCAAGTAATTCAAAATAAAAACTACTTGATGGGTAAATAATTTATTTCCTATTTTTTCGACTGCACTTTCAATTCTCTATCTTTTTAAAAAACAAAACAAAATATTCATAACATATATATATACAATAATTTTAGGCCGCGAATAGGATTGTCCTATGATGTTAACAATGAGAAAGAGAGAAAAAAACGAGAAAAAAGAACTGTGTACAAAGTAAGAAGTGTCTGTCAATATGTACAATATGCAATTATATACACTTTATATTTTCATTCATTCAGAATAATTATGTTTCAAAATTTCAAAGAAGAACTAGCTGCTTCGGATACGATCACTGCCTCACTTACCAAGCTCGGAAAGCTTGCTGCATCCTGGATATGTCTGGTCTTATCTATATAGTTGTGTTGACTTTATCGTCTTGCCAGACTTCTTCTGTCTCCAACCGAAGCATATTTGCTTCCTTAAAAGTGCCCACAACACCTTGATGACACTAATAATTCACCAACACCCGATTTATAACTGACACACTTTATTAAACTTACACATTCTTATATACAGAATTATATTTACAAATATAAAAAGACATAGGTCGCCTCTCCCGTCAAAACAGACGTCTAAAACCAGACGTCATCTATTGCCAAAGCCAAAGCTGGTGTTGGGGCTTTGTCACCGACTCGAGGCCGCTAGTTGCGGCGACGGTCAATAGATGGCGTCTGGGTTTAGACCTCTATTTTGACGGGAGAGGCGACCCATGTCTCTTTAGATCAATATCCTCCCGGCAATATTTCCGTCTATATTCACAAATATATAAATCTTCCGAATGAATAAACAAAAATAAAAGAGGAATTTACATAACCGGCGTCTCCACTAGGTGTTTCTTATTCTACTTTTATGGGAGAATATTGTGTACTTTGGATTATTAAATATCTGTTAATGAATTGCTCTATAACCAATATGTAACGTTGGTGACAGGTGACATGGCTGAGGAAGAAGGACCTCCACGTCCTGACAGTTGGACTGGCGACATACACAGCAGACGAGAGGGTGACCGCAGTCCATGTGGAGTCCAACGACGACTGGATCCTACAGATACGTCGCGCTCAGCTTTCGGACGCTGGAACCTACGAGTGTCAAGTCAACACCCACCCTCTCATTAGCTATTTTGTCAATCTCACCGTCCTGGGTGAGTCTCCTGCTTCTTCTTTGTGTATTCCTTTTACGTGTGTCTCTTTTCTTGTCTGCGAATACGTGGATCTATTTCTCGTACATTTGAATCTTCCATGAGCGTCTTCTGAGCCTATTAAGTTGACTAATGTTATTTATACTGCAAATTCTATAATCTATTTCTTTCACATTCAAATCTTCCTTGAGCGACTTTTGTGACAAATTTACACAATTTTATTTAGGCTGCATATTAAAAATTCAATTTCCTGTACATTAAAATCCTCCATGAGTACCTTATTTTCTTGTGAATATACCAAATGTTCTGCGAAATGTAAATACTAGGATCTATTCCTTGAACATTCAAATCTTCCATAAACGTCTTCTAAGCTTCTGAATTTGAGACTAATGTTCTTCGGACTTCAAATAATAAGATATATTCTTTGTACATTCAAAACCTCCATGAGCGTTTTTTTTTTTTTTGTGCTTATGAAATTGAAAAGATTTCTTATACTGCAAATAATATGATATATTCCTTGTACATTCAAAGTACATACAGTAAATATCACATTTTGTCTTAGGAGAGAATTATAACCTCAACTACTAAGTACGATTGACGAGTAAACACATATGCCTCTTCGCACATAGAATTAAATTTGAAAAAGCCATTTCAATTTTTTGCCGAAGCTGTTGAAGATTTCTTGACAGTGGAGATTTCCATAATTTACTCATCATCATGTCCCATACATGCTCAATTGGATAAAGATCTGGAAAACATGCGGGCAAAGAAGGATGTCAACATTTTGAAGGGAGATTTGTGAGATGTTGACTGTAGGTGGTCGGGAATTATCTTGTTGGAAAAATGACATATTTAGTCTGCTCAATAAAATGGTATCACAACAGATTATAACACATCTGCAATGTATAGATCAGCAGTCATTGTGTCTTAAATAAAGACTAAAGGGGTTCTACTTTCTTAGCTGATGCCACCCCACACCATGAAGCCAGAAGTTCTTGCTGTATGCGCCTTTCCACAGTATAGTTCTCCAGAAGATGTCGGTATTATACTCTGGTTAGACAGGTCATGAAATTGAAGCAGACTTCAACTAACGAGGGCCTCCATAAGCTCAAATTGCCATCTGGTGGGAGACATTAAGGATTTGATGAAGATGGCGGCAATTTCAATATCCGGACACTCTTAGCTTCCATATCATTCTCATAGCGTTGATACCTCCCACGGGATATCACACAGGGATAGTCCTGGTCTCATAGTGGAGGTGGTCGCTTATTGGAGGTTGGATTTCAGATATCTCGATAATACCTTTATGGATTTGTTAATTTTCAGGGAAGGGTATTTTCTTGAGCCAAGAAGGCGCCCCTCTCCCATTTAAAAATACATCAAAACAAAGCATTTTATGGATTTTCTTTAAGAATAATGCACATTTTGAGATGATATATTTAGCCACAACACCAGTTTTGACAAATTCAGACAAAATTCCAACCTGTATACAATGGTTTCGGGATTTGACTCTCATCAGTACAGAAGCGGCATCGAACATTCTACGAGAGGAGTTATGAAATCGATAGATTCAAACAAAAAGGTGTTCAAACTGGTATTTCAAAATGACAGAAATAAATTCAGAATAATCAAGTTAATAACACCAAAACAAATAAATACATAATGTGTGACGTTTTGATAACAACGTTTCAAATAAAACGTCACACATTATTTATTTATTTAAATCTGGTCTTATTTACTACTGTTTCTGATCTATAATCCAAATTGTCTTATCATTAGACCAGAAATATATTGTAAATTTGCCAAAAAACAATTTATTTGTAAAAGAAAGAACTCCCGTTTAGAATGCGTTAAGATGTCGGTGTGAGGATGGTCTAAACCGTTGGTTTTCGACTGCTAACACCTGGGATCGATTTCCGCATTGGGCATTTTTTTTTAATTGAAAACGTCCCCCGATTCTTGCAAAAGTTCAACTAAACTAACGATGGAGGAAACTAAACGGGGCTCTGGCACATTTTCAAGTGCAAAAGTCGAACTGCTTTTCACATGTGTAGACATGTGGTGTACTTACAGTAAAAGCAGTCGCCTACTTCTACCCACTTCTATCATAGCCTGTACCACGTGTAATAGGGATAAATAAAATGCGTCAAAACCACGCATTCTCAAACAGAGAGTGTCTTCTTTGTGTAAATACGTCTTTTGTTTTATTCATTCTTCACGCCTTAAGTAAGTTATTATTTCATTCTAAATATGTTATAATAATTTAAAGTAAATTGTGATTATAACTGTTTTTATTATTTTTATCACGACGGCAATAAGATTACCAATAGCTTAATACTCCTGTATTTCAAAATCAAGCAAATGCTGAAATATTCTCTATATTCTATCTCGGCAAATACTCTTCCATCTAAAAATATTTAATATAACATTCAGACGACGAAAAAAATCATTATAATATCATACTTTGTTTAAAATACCAAAAGAAAATATAAGTCATTTTCAAATATGCAAATTTTTATTTAACCAAAACAACAACAATGAGTTTATAATGTAAAGTAGAAAATTAGGAAGGACAAACTTCAGGATGACACAGCACTTTATTTAAGACAAGCACCAACTAAAATTTATAAATTATGAGAGAAACAATGAGGAAATTTTCCAGAGTAGCAAAATATTGTAACAAAGTATTTATTAATTTTATTTATTTTTTAACAGAGTGATCATTTTTCTGTTTATATTTTGCTACTCTGGCCACTCTTGCCACGTGGCATTTTGGTAGAGAGGCTGGATAAATTAGGAAATAAAACTGAAGATCGCCGAGAAGACTTTCAAGCCATGGGTGCTGTGATCTACATTTTCGGAGACTGACTCCAGGATTCCACCGCCGTGCTAAAGCCAAGACTTCCCTCCAAGATGACGATGTCCCCATAGACGATACGACGACAAAGAACCTCTTCACGCCGCAAGTAAAAGGACGCAAATGTACTAGGGACAAAGTTCCAAGATTTCGATGGAATCCTTGGCAGAAGCATGTCAGATCCATGTCAGTATCTACAATAATTTCAAGCTGTGGGTCACAGCTCCCATAGGGAAGAAGCTATGTAATAAATTATTCATTATTTTTATTAACAGAGTAGTCATTTTTTTATGTTTATATTTTGCTACTCTGTAAATTTCCACATGACAATATAAATAATATAAATATCAAAATTAATAAACTGTATAAAAAATATAATACTTTGCTACAATATAGTCTGAAGCCGTGACATCTGGCGGTCGATTTTACAGAGTAGTTTGTTATAGAATGATTTGATTCTAAATTAAAAGATAAAATATATACAATTTATAATCAAAGTTAACATTAAGCATAAATATTATATTAACATAATATATAACTTTTAAAGATTCTAGTGTAGAGTAGCTTCAGGCTATCAACAAAGAAATTCTTCAAAACAAAAATCAAAGGAATTCATTCAAAAATCAATTCCATGTTAAATGTGGAATAACAAGTTGACAAGACAAAGAAAGGAGATGTCAATCAATTGTAAAGACAAAAGGACAAAGTGTCGCAGTGAGAATTAAGTCTATTGTCTTGTGACAGGGTTGCTTTACAATTTTCTACCCTAATTGTCTCCAACTTGTATATTAAACTACTCCACTGATTTGTAACATTTGTTGCTCATTTATTTCCTGCGCTATCAAATATTAAACTGTTTCTAAAATTATCACAAAGCAATAACGCGCCATCTATACACATAAAGTGAAAGGTTTTTAAAGCACGAATGTTTCTTTTATACATAATACAAACTACAACTGCCCTTACTGCGATGAAAACATATATATTGGGAGGGCTTGGCTCATCAGTGTACTGATGGACAGTAGAAGTTTGTATTATGTATAAAAGAAACATTCCTGCTTTTAAATCCTTTCATTTTATGTTTTCTAAAATATTCAGTTTCACAATCATGAGATACCTTTTTGCCTAATTTATTCACGATAATAAAGCACAATTTGGATTATAGATTTTCGTTACAAAATAATAAGACCTAATCCAAATAAATTAATAGTGTGTGATATCTTGGTTACAGAGTTGTTAACGAAACGTCACAAACAATTTATTTGGATTAGGTCTAATTTCCTTGTAGCTTTATTTATTCACCTAATTTCGAGTTCGCTCTTTAAGAAACATAACATTAAAAATATAGACTTTAGAATGATAGGGGGCGTTTTTAGTGTCACCCTAATACACCTGGTATTCGCCATGATAATCATGATCAATAGTAGAGGTTTTGTGGGGAATATATATATCCAGGGAAGAAAGAAAGCTGATAATAATAAAGATGCTTTATTACATAAAAGGTTTTCATAAACAATAAGAAAGGACAAGAGATTAAATAACTAGATAAATTCATATATACAGTAGCAGCTGACGTCTATCAGCGGACTGACCTATCCAAGAACCTAACAAAGTTGCGATATCTAACAAATATTTAAATTTGCATAGACAACATTACAACAATATGCAAATTATAACAAAGAGTATTATATGGTAGAAACATCCTAGAATTGCCACTCTCAATCAAATTTGCAGCCGCTTTTACAGCAAGTACATAACAACCTTTATCAAGGTATTATAACATATTTAATGTGTGTCAACAACAAACTCAGCGCCACATAACGTCAACAGAATTAAGTTTTTAAAATATTTTGTTATATTTAATGGGGACAAAAAAATTGATAAATATATTTATATTATGGACAAAATAAATTTTGTAAAATATAGGTGTGAATATTTTGAAAATTAAAAATAACGCCTATTTTATATTTATAATTATTTGTACTATGTGTAAAAAGATTTTTCGTATAAAATAAAAAATAATTATAAAATATATATAAAAGAAATGTTACACTAAATATTTTTTACCTAAAATACATATGTTTAAAGCAGTTTGACTTTTTATCATACAAGTGTTCCAGAGTCACGTTTGGCTACATGTGCTCATTGGTGAAGATCGGATTTATGCAAGAATCGAAAGCCATTGAAACATTTTATTTTCTACAGAAAAAATTGACCAATGTGGGATTAGATCCTAGATCGTGGGTGTCGAAATTCAAAGGTTTATTCCATTCATCCACCAAAGATATCCAATGACAGATGTAAACAAACACACCGCGAACAGAAAACCATATATTAAAAATCAGAACATTTTAGAGATCAAATTCATTTTTTTTTCTATTAGAAATTCTAGCTTTCAAGTTTGTTGACAGGCTTGAATAGAAAAACATGGACCTTTTCTAAATAGGACAGTTTTTGTAAGTGTACATGCAAAGTATGCATGCTTACAACCTATATTTGAAAGAAAATCGCTAAAAAATATATGATAGCTATTTACATTGATTGACAAAACTTAGGGAAGTGTATAGTCTTTGATATCTACAGACTCTTTTAAAGGAGGCATAATATATTGTTTATACTTTGTTATCTCGTGTGTCTTCAATAAAGGTCACTATGTATCAAATATCTTTCAGTTTTATTGTCTGAATCCCGATATACATGCTTAAAGGTACAACTTCTATTAAAACTAACAAAAAGTGTAAAAAAAAAATAATGAATCTGTCTAAGAAATCAAATTTTGAGGTAGCGATAGGCAGGTGGTGAACCGGAAGAAATTAACAAACGTTTCTAATCATGAATATGAAATTTATTCACATATGAAGATTGACTTTGCATGGAGGCTCCCTTTACACTTGAGACTCTGTCTTCTTGACACCTGAGACTCTGTCCTCCTGATACTTGAGACTGTCTTCCCGATACTTGAGACTGTCTTCTTGATACTTGAGTCTGTCTTCCCGATACTTGAGACTGTCTTACCGATACTTGAGACTGTCTTCTTGATACTTGAGTCTGTCTTCCCGATACTTGAGACTGTCTTCTTGATACTTGAGTCTGTCTTCCCGATACTTGAGACTGTCTTCTTGATACTTGAGACTGTCTTCTTGATACTTGAGTCTGTCTTCCCGATACTTGAGACTGTCTTCTTGATACTTGAGTCTGTCTTCCCGATACTTGAGACTGTCTTCCCGATACTTGAGACTGTCTTCTTGATACTTGAGTCTGTCTTCCGATACTTGAGACTGTCTTCTTGATACTTGAGTCTGTCTTCCCGATACTTGAGACTGTCTTCTTGATACTTGAGTCTGTCTTCCCGATACTTGAGACTGTCTTCTTGATACTTGAGACTATCTTCTTGATACTTGAGACTGTCTTCTTGATACTTGAGACTGTCTTCTTGATACTTGAGTCTGTCTTCTTGATACTTGAGACTGTCTTCTTGATACTTGAGTCTGTCTTCCCGATACTTGAGACTGTCTTCTTGATACTTGAGTCTGTCTTCCCGATACTTGAGACTGTCTTCTTGATACTTGAGTCTGTCTTCCCGATACTTGAGACTGTCTTCTTGATACTTGAGACTGTCTTCTTGATACTTGAGTCTGTCTTCCCGATACTTGAGACTGTCTTCTTGATACTTGAGTCTGTCTTCCCGATACTTGAGACTGTCTTCCCGATACTTGAGACTGTCTTCTTGATACTTGAGTCTGTCTTCCCGATACTTGAGACTGTCTTCTTGATACTTGAGTCTGTCTTCCCGATACTTGAGACTGTCTTCTTGATACTTGAGTCTGTCTTCCCGATACTTGAGACTGTCTTCTTGATACTTGAGTCTGTCTTCCCGATACTTGAGACTGTCTTCTTGATACTTGAGTCTGTCTTCCCGATACTTGAGACTGTCTTCTTGATACTTGAGACTGTCTTCCCGATACTTCAGACTCCGTCTTCCCGATACTTGAGACTCCTACTCTGCAGACTCTACTACTCAGACTGATCAATCTCTCCGCGCGCCTTCTTTTTATAGGGTCCCAAGCACGTGACCAAACCACATAAAAACTACAAAGATCAAACTTAAACAAATGAATCTTTCTAAAAAGAAAAAAATATGCAAAAAACATGCAAAAAACTTATGCAAAAACTCTGCAAAAACTGTGCAAAAAACTATGCGAACTAGTTTCAACAACTTCCTTAAGTTTTGTCCATGAGTGTATCTTTCAGAGTTATTGTCTGAATCCCGATATACATCTTGAAAGGTACAAATTCCTTAAGATTTGTCCATGAGAGAGAGTGTATCTTTCAGAGTTATTGTCTGAATCCCGATTACATACTAAAAGGTACAACTACCTTAAGTTTTGTCCATGATTGTACACATTATAGTAATTTACTCTAATATTTGTGATTTGAGAAACCTTTATAATATTAATTAACATATCACAAAATTTATGGTAAAACATGAAAATAAGAATCTATATTTTTCTGTAATGCGAAAAACAAATTGCTTCACATTGGATTTCAATATTATTTCAATCGATATTAACCCATGTAAAAGAAGACTATAGGTTTCAGGTCAAGACACACACATGTTATCAAGATTTTAAACCCCCCAAGGATTGAATAAAACATCGGGGGAGGAAATCTATATAATCGATATAATTCCGATATTTCCCCTCCACTTCACCAATTGGGGATGTTACCAACTATTGAATTTCTTCAACTTAAGTTATTCGATGAAATATATGTAGATCTATTCTTTCTTTCTTTTATTACTTGAGGGGGAACCTACATTTTTTACTATTGACTCACTGAGAATATTTTTATAAAATTCCATCACAGAATTCTATATGAATTGCATATATAGAGATGTTATAAATTAGATTTTCTGAAGATTTTGTTTGTTTTGAGGATTAGGTTATGGTGGTGCAGTCGTGGTTAACAATCTTGAAAATATAAATTGTCTTGATCAGAGGTTGCTTTAATTGAACTTATGGAATATATAAAAAAACATATTTTGGTAAAAGTACTGCCTGGCTTAAGGCGAGTAGAATAAGGAAAACAAAAGAT
Organism: Cordylochernes scorpioides; assembly: GCA_030710605.1. Taxonomy (NCBI): domain Eukaryota; kingdom Metazoa; phylum Arthropoda; class Arachnida; order Pseudoscorpiones; family Chernetidae; genus Cordylochernes; species Cordylochernes scorpioides. The sequence continues at coordinate 102,804,840 of CP092863.1, read as the reverse complement.
TATTTACATAATGTACAAAAGTTTTGAGCCGGCCATCGGGAAACAACAACAACGAGGTTTTATAGGGGAAGCATGACCCTTGGCGGTCGATTTAACAGAGTATTTGGATATTTAATATATAATTTTAAATAGAATAATCTATATATATAAAATTGAATGTCTGTCTGTCTGTCTGTACTCTATAGATTCAAAAACCATACATCCAATCGCCGTGAAATTTTGGGATATTATTAGGTATATCACCGGGAAGGTTTTTGAAAAATAATTTCATGAATATCTTGAATATGCAGATTTGTAGATTTAACTCGCAAGCAGCGCCCCCATTGTGACGATGATAACAAGTTTTCTTACACTAAGTTTGTTATCTTAAATATTATTTATCAAAAGTAAGATTATCTCAGGATGACACGGCAAATATTTGACCGGGAAAAAATGTTCACTAGATAAAACGATGATTTTGTAATGTAGAAAATTAGGAAAGACAAAATTCAGGATGACACAGCAATTTATTTGAGACAAGAATAATGATACAATTCCAAGGCAAAGATACTATTCCTTTAACTTCCAATTACCGAGGGAACCAATTAATATTGATTTTATTCAACTTATCGAGTATTTTTCAAGGGACCGGGAAAAAATGTTCACTAGATAAAATGATGATTTTGTAATGTAGAAAATTAGGAAAGACAAAATTCAGGATGACACGGCACACAGGGACCGGGAAAAATGGTTCACTTTATCGAGAGATTCAAATTTACGAGTTTCAAATTATCAAAATATATCTTTTTTTCATAAGTTTATAGAGAATTGTTTTAACAAATGTTGGTTAGACAAACCTTTACTCGGGTAAAACCTCGGGCGAAGCCGGGTACATCCGCTAGTCTATTCATATATTAAAATGAATGTATGTGTGTCTGTCCTTTATGCCTGACCAAACCACTCATTGGAACGCCATGAAACTTTGGGAAGTTATTTATTATAGTACTGGGAAGGTTTCTAGCAAATAAAATTTTTGAAATAACTTTTCGCCTAGAAATAATCAAGATAAATATTCTAATTTATCTGTTATAATTCAACAATCTGCTCTAAATATTATCATGATGATACGATGATTTTGTAATGTAGAAAATTAGGAAAGACAAAATTCAGGATGACACGGCAATTTATTTGAGACAAAAATAATGATACAATAACAAGGCAAAATACTATTCCTTTAACTTCCAATTACCGAGGGAACCAATTAATATTGATTTTATTCAACCTATCGAGTATTTTTAAAGGGACCGGGAAAATGTTCACTTTATCGAGAGATTCGTTAGGCAAACCTTTACTCGGGTAAAACCCGGGCGAAGCCGTGTACGTCCGCTAGTATTTTAATATAACATAGATATGAATATATGATTAGATATTATCTATAAGGAAATTTCTTATTCTGGGTTTACGATGTTTTGGTCACACTCTGTGATCCTTTTTAAAGATAAACAAAGATTTTAGAAAGTCTGTGGTGTGACCAAAACATCGTAAACCCAGAATAAGAAATTTCCTTATAGATAATATCTAATCATATATTCATATCTATGTTATATTAAAATACTAGCGGACGTACACTGCTTCGCCCGGGTTTTACCCGAGTAAAGGCTTGTCTAACGAATCTCTCGATAAATTGAACATTTTCCCGGTCCCTTTAAGAAAAGGTTTTTGAAGCTTGCTGTACGACAGTTTCGACTGTAGATTCATCAATTGCTGTATTGTAAACAATGTCAGGAGCGGGTTGTCATAAAATAATACAAGCTTTCGGCCAAAACAACACTTCGACAGTTTTATTATCTGACAAGTGTTAAAGATATAAGTAAAAAGAGGCCTATATTCTAAAAATAGATTGATCATTATTATTAATCATAATCACCTAACCGATGATTTCCTTTTACCAGTCAAACGATGTATAGCTAAATCGAGAATACTATTTACAGTCTTAAAAAAACCACGTTCTGACGTTTGAGACCAAAAACCTAATATGTACACTGTGTGACAAGGAAATTACTGAAGAACTCCCCTATTACCTGCTTAATTGTACAGCCCTTGTTACAGAGAGGAAAGCCCTATATTAGCAAATTAAATGTACCAACACTTCACCCTAAGTATTTCTTTCAAAAATATCAGCAAACAAATCTGAGGCAATAGCTTATTATAAATTTTTAGATCATCATTATGTAAGGACCAGTCAACAAATGAATGACTTTGAGACGAAGAGTAAAGCCAGTTCAATTTCTATGTAAATAACACAAGATGATTATTACCTTACCCAATTGGGAGAATCTGTATGGGGCAAGTCCCTAATGAAGGCTTTTGTGTGTGTGTGTGTATTATTAATCACAGATCAAGCCCCATACAGTATTCTCCCAGTATAGCAATGGTTTTAATTGAACATAGATCAAGTACTATACTATACAATTCAGTATTCACATGAGAGAGAGAGAGAGCTCAAAAAAAGTAAAAATTATTTACCCCTGTTTCTCTTTATGATCACTATATAAAACGGTTTAAAAGTTCGACAAAAAAACATTTTATAAAACCGAGGGACAAAGGTAAAACACCGAAACAAATGGTTTTGTTAGAGGTGTTGTGATATTGTATTATAGATTTTTTTCCAAAAATAGAAACAAGAAAAATGAACTTTTTAAAATAGACTTTGCCATTGTTCAACTTCTATTTTTATCCAATATGATGTCATGGAAACTTTTCCTTCTTACACAAACTTGTTTCTTATTGTTTAAGAGATATTTCTAAGCACTCAAATTTGCATATATATTGATTATAGCTACCCTTTTTGGAATATACATATGCAAATAAGAATAGAAAGAAATTTTACATGAAATAAACGTGTGCAAAAGGAACTCTTCAATTATAAGCTATTTATGCGGATAAAAGAAGCCTATTTATGATGCTTTAGCGCGCTTTCTGTTATCAAAATTCGAAACTATTGTAGACGGGTATGATTATTTTTTTTTTAATAAACAATTTCTACTGTCCTTACTGCAATGGAAAAATTAATGGGAGCGCCAGGCTCATCAGTGGTGAACCCTAGATTAAACTGTCGAAACCGCTGGGAGGGTTCATCACTGATAAGCCAGGCCCTTCCATTAATTTTTCCATCGCAGTAAGGACAGTAGAAATTGTTTATTTTTGAAAAAGAATCATACGCGTCTATAATAGTTTCGAATTCTGAAACCTATTTATGTTAAGAATTTATAAATTACAAAAGGTTATTTACATAAAAGGCACCTCTCCCTTTAATTATGTATCGGAACGATGGTACTGTGCATTATCATAGTAAATAACTTTACTAGTGATGATAAATAATGATTCGCAACACCATTTTTGACTAATTCATATAGAAAGACAACCTGTTTACCATACAGGTGTTGTGTCTCATTCTTTATCACAACCAGTACAATGACAACAAGCTTTATTAAGACATTTTAGTCTTATACAGATTCTCCAAGCAGAAATGTAGGATACATGCAGGAAAAAAGTAATAGTACTGTAGCGGTTCCCAAATATTAACTTCTCATATTTTCATTATAAGTTTTAATTTGTTTAATAACTATTTGATTCAAATATTAAATTAAATTATCTTATAAATATATAGTGCTCATAAAATATACTTTATTAAAATTATATGAATTAACATTAATATCATATTAATTGTTGTCATATCAACATGATAAAATAATTATACATCATTCTAAATATAAATCATAAATCATATAAATGTAAATATTTATCTATAATATATCAAACACATATATCTAACATTATATAATCTAGAAATGATATTTGACCACACACATATATACAAAAAAGAAATTCAACGTGTAATATAAAACAATTTAACCCCTTCTGATAATTTGTATTAAATGAATGTAATTAAAAGTCGATTTTACAATAAATAATTTGTTATCTGACTCCGCCTAGAATTCCATGCCGCCCACATCAATTGGTGAGCCGTATTTAAAATATAAACTTTAACGAACATTTGCAAGCAATCAAACAAGAATTTCAATTCGATCAAGAGTGAAAAAATAAAAATTATTCATAATATCAAATAATAAATATTTAAGAAATACATATTAAATATTTATATTTAAAACAAAAATATAACATATTTCGCAATATTTAAAAACAACGAAAACGTACATCGTTTGGAATTTAATTCAAGGCAAATTTTCAACTTAAAACAAAATCGCTATCAAATAAAATTTTAAGAAATTATTTATGTGGATTGTTGTTAATTAACCATCACAGTACCTTAATAGTAATATGATATTTATATACAGGATAAATTATATAAATGCAATCAAGCTAATAGATTAGTCTGGGTAAAATGTGGAGGAAAATAAATTTATTATACATTGATTTACCACGGATTCACCGCAAATGAAGGTAAAAAAAGCAAAAGCTAATCACAATCAATATTGAGATAATGAAATTTATACATTACGACAATTGAGCTCATAAACAGTTTTGAAAAAGTAAATCCGAGGAAAAGAAAAAAGATACAAAATAAATATCACCATTAGTAAAGTTGTTAGGAAAGTATTTTTGGAACTGCCTTAAATTACAGGTAAAGTGTCAGAAATGAAACCAAAGTGTGCCTGGATCATGGTGCCATGATCAATGAAAGCTGCAAACCTACACCCCATTCCATGAGAGTAGCATGGAATCATGGAATTTGTGTGATCTTTGCACATGGGGATAAGAAACAGCAACACAACAACTAGTAGCGTTTATACTAGAGTGATGCACAGTGCCATCGTTCTGAGGCATGATTAAAGGGAGACGACAATTGTTCCGCCTTCTAGAAGATGATTAAAGGGAGAGGTGCCCTTTTTATAGGGTATGTAAATACATCTATTTCAACATATGAATATTTTAAAAGATAATTACGTAATAAATTTGTAAATTAGAACCTCTCTTGTGAGACCATTCTAAAACAGAGATACACATGGTCTTTCTTGGAGGTGGTCGTTTAATATAAGTTGGATAAGCTTAATATTAGAATATATCTGTGATTTTTAAATTATTTTTGACCACTGACTACGTAATATTTGTCTTTACTAGCAGCCATGATATAAAAACATTTTTTTGCATAGAATGTTATCCCTAAAGTAAGGTAATTGCTCTCATATAATTATATATATTTTTAAATATATCCTTATTTCAACATTTAAAAACCAAATATCGCAAAAAAAAAAACAATTATAAGAGGTTTGTAAACTATTTTTACAAACTTTTATAATGATGCATTAACGCGACATATGTTATGAAAATTCGAAACTATTATAGACGCGTATATTTTAAAACATTGTATACAGGCCTACAGTACAACATCATCGGATTGTACACACATACTTGCACAAGTCCCCAAACTTACTGAATATATTGAATCTAACATGTTGAAAACTGAAATAAATTACAATCGATTTGACTCTTCAAGTAGGAATATAATTTCTAATTATATAAGGAAAAATTGCAGAAATACTATGAGAAGACTAATACCATTTTCAAGTCCTTTTTCACTGATTCTCAAATACCCAAATATGTCAAGCCAAATTTTTACAATGTCCAATTTTTTACTGGACACGGTAACTTTAGATCATATTTGTACAATGTCAGAAAGACGGATTCGCCTAAATGTTCATGTGGTGCAGAAGAAGAAAATCCTGTACATATTCGAACGGACTGTCGACTTGTAGAGGACTTGAGAGTTAAAAATCAAATAAATATAAATAGTTTAAATCAAATAGTTAATAATAGATATATGTATATAAATTTTAATAGATTTTGTAGAATGTTTTTTAGGAATAGATAGCCTGGGCTGTAATAATTGGTATATATTTATATGCTGTAAATAGCTCTAAATTTCTGTTCTTATCTGTTATGTTTACTAATATTAATTATAGGGTAATTAAATCGTTAACTAATTGACAAATACGTTAATAATTTCTATTTATAATACCTAAAATCATATTAATAATTACTGTAAATAAGCTCCCAAACTTGTGTATGCATGCAAATATCCAAGACGGATATCGCGTGCTTTGTAGATGATAATAAATAAATAATAGACGCGTATTATTCTTTTTAAAAATAAAACAATTTCTACTGTCCTTACTGCAATATACCACGGTAGATTAAACTGGCGAAACCGCTGGGAGGGTTCACCACTGATGAGCCAGGCCTTCCCACTAATTTTTCCATATTGCAGTAAGGGCAATATAAATTGTTTTATTTTTTAAAATAATCATAAGCGTCTATAATAGTTTCGAATTTACAAAATTGTATACCCACGAGTATAACTTTTGTACAAGAATTGTTTTTTTTTTCTCTTTTTTTTCTTTCTTTTGTTGCATGTTTTGTTTTATTAAATATCTCAATTTATTTCCTCCTTTCATTACCTTTATATTCCTATATTTAGCAAACTATTAACGAAAATATATCTTGTTTAACAATCAATTTATAAACACAAGTATATATTTCTATTTCAATAATATAACAATATCAATACAATATTATAATATCAAACACACAAACTAAAAGTAATAGTCCTATATATATATAAAAGGAACAAACACATATTTTACAAATGGAAAAACAAGAATGTGTATTCTGTATATTTTAAAATACTCTCCAAAAGATATTTTAAAGCGAGAACCAAAAGATGTCTCTTTCTATTTGATCGATGGGTATATTTTTCGTCTGCCCATTTCTTTTCTTACTTTCTATGTAAAAGAAGAAATCTTTAAAACAAATATTCACAGTAATCCATTGCTCCTTAAGTATTATACACCGAGATAAAAAAATAACTATAAAAATATAGTTTATTTTATTTACATTGTGGTCATTGATATCAAATTGTTTTTTTTTTTCAGTATTTAAGTAAATAATAAAAACAGAAAAATAACAGAAAAACATCTTTAAACCCCATTTTTAGTTTGTAAAAAGTTATATATTTTTCATTTATTGTTTTTTGTATGATATGAAGAGAAAATGTATTTAAATAATGATTTGGCTAACTTACATTGAAAAAAACAGATATTTTGCCTTTATATATAATTCAATGTAATTGGCACCGTTCTCTTCCTTTTATTATCAATATTTTTATATTAACTTTCTTCATTTCTTCATTTTTTTGTTCCGCAGCTATGACGCATAACTGCCGAAGCTTCCACGAACTTTGTTAGAGCACATGTTTGTTATTTCAAAATAGTAAAAATAACGTATATATATATATAGAGAGAAATATCTTGAATATATATATATATATTTTTTTCATTTAAAAGCTTACTTACTAGAAATAATTCGATCTATTTTACTGTATAGACAATTTAAATAATTTTATTTGAGGGTCGTGTCTCAAAGTAATAACCTTAGCTTATAAACACTCATGGACAAAACATAAGAAAATGGAAAGTCTTTGATGCCGCTGGTCGTCTATTTTCTTAAAAGAAAATAGAGGCAATTTCGTTCCTACTTGATTATCTTGTGTGTCTCATTTTAAAGTGTATTCCTGTAGAAGATATTTCGAACCAGAAATCTAAATTTTAGAAAAGAAATACCCGAAAGCTTAATATTTACCCCTTATTCTGATATAGAAGACTGATTTATAAAAGGTCTATTTAAGCATTATTTCAAGACCTGATGAAGAGCATAATTTCGAAAGCTCTTCTCGATAATTATAAGAATGAAATACATCACTTTCAGTCACAAAACCTTTAGATAGCGTTATTTATAATAAACCATTAATTTTATAAAGTTTTAATAGTAGTTTTAACAAGTGGCATCAGAGATGGGGTAAATAAATGGACCAAAATTTCAATTAAGATCTCTAAGACATTATTTGGGCTCAGTCAATATTACTTACTTAATGATTTGGCATTTGGCCAGATTGCTTGTTCTCCCAGTTTCTGATAGATTCTTGTGATAGTTGTTTTAATTATTTATCTTTTTTACTCTTTTATATATATATTACACTCATGGAAAAACTTAAGGAAATGGAAATAAATTGATGTCGTCGGTCGTCTATCTTTTAGACCTGAGCAAGAATGGAAGGCATTGAAAGCAATTTTTTTTTTGTTAGAAAAAGTTTTGAAGGCGGGATTGGTGGCTGACAAAAAATGCTTTATACCACTATATATATTTCCCCTGGCGAATATTTAATAACATAAATGTATTTAACTCCAATATATATATGCCTATAGTATATATATACATATAGAAGCATAGGGCGCCTCTCCTGTTAAAATAAACGTCGAAAACTGACGCCATCTATTGACCGTCGCCACAAACTAGCGGCCTCGGGCGGTGACAAAACCACAAAACCAGCTTTGGAAAACTGAGAAGGTCGACGCTTCTCAGTTTGCCAAAGCTGGTGTTGTGGCTTTGTCACCGACCCGAGGCCGCTAGTTTTCGGCGACGGTCAATATATGGCGTCAGTTTATGACGTTTATTTTGACGGGAGAGGCGTCCTATGCTTCTAGGGATCAATTTCCTCCCGGTAAAATTTCCATCTATATTTACATATATAACATGAATTTGTATAAATACCATATATACCAAAAAAGGCACCTCTTCCTTTAATTATGAATCAGAACGATGGCACTGTACAACACCCTATTAAAATCACTTTACTAGAGATGATAAAGCATTTCGTAAGATGTTATGGAATCGAAGACACCCCAGTACCAATGAGGGCCAAATCCGAAAACATGGTATACGGGTTGTTGGGTTTTTATGTCTGAATTTTCCAAACCTGGTGTTGTGTACTCATTCCTCATCATCATTAATAAATACTTTTTAATACAGGGATGTACAGTGCATGGTTCCGATGCATAAAGGAAGAGGCGCCCTTTTTTGTACAAATATTGTTGCATCATGATTAATGGCGTATTTCATATATTATTTATAATAATGTTTTAATATATTTAAAATTTAAATTATATATTTATTTATTTTATATAAAATATTCTATGATATTTATTCAAAACAGATTATTTAGATTATCATCATTCCTTTTGTAATATTTTATTGTACATATATCTTTTTAAATTACAAAACTATTTTAGAGGCGTAATATTCTTTTTAAAATAAAACAATTTCTACTGTCCTTACCGCAATGAAAAATTAAAGGGAGGGCCTGGCTCATCAGTGGTGAACCCTCCCAGCGGTTTCGCCAGTTTAATCTACCATACCGCTGTTATATTGCATTTTTGGTAACAATTTATTCCGCCTTCTACATGCTAACAGGTAAGCATTTTAAGGCTCAATATTGCATTTTTGGAACTTCCTTTTATAGTGATACTGGTGCTTGACTCTTGGAATGGGTATTTTAGAAGAACTATGGACATAAGCTTTTAGGACAGCATAATTACATATAATTATAAATATATAATATGCTTCGAGCAATCGCTCTTCCGTAAATATCAAATTGTGTCTTTTATTTGAACAATTATGTTACGATGCTCTAGCGCGCCACCTGTTATCAAATTACAAAACTATTTTAGAGGCGTAATATTCTTTTTAAAATCAAACAATTTCTACTGTCCTTACTGCAATGGAAAATTAAAGTGGGAGGGTTCACCACTGATGAGCCAGGCCCTCCCTTTAATTTTCCATTGCAGTAAGGACAGTAGAAATTGTTTTATTTTAAAAAGAATATTACGCCTCTAAAATAGATTTGTAATTTGATAACAGATGGCGAGCTAGTGCATGGTAACATAATTGTTCAAATAAAAGACACAATTTGATATTTACGGAAGAGCGATTGCTCGAAGCATATCATATATTTATAATTATATGTAACTAGCGGACGTACCCGGCTTCGCCCGGGTTTTACCCGAGTAAAGGTTTTTCTAACGAATCTCTCGATAAAGTGAACATGTTTTTCCCGGTCCCTTGAAAAATACTCGATAAGTTGAATAAAATCAATATGAATTGGTTCCCTCGGTAATTGGAAGTTAAAGGAATAGTATCTTGCCTTGGAATTGCATCATTATTCTTGTATGGATGTACCCGGCTTCGCCCGGGTTTTACCCGAGTAAAGGTTTGTTTAACGAATCTCTCGATAAAGTGAACATTTTTTCCCCGGTCCCTAGAAAAATACTCGATAAGTTGAATAAAATCAATATTAATTGGTTCCCTCGGTAATTGGAAGTTAAAGGAATAGTATCTTGCCTTGGAATTGTATCATTATTCTTGTCTCAAATAAATTGCCGTGTCATCCTGAATTTTGTCCTTCCTAATTTTCTACATTACAAAATCATCGTATCATCATGATAATATTTAGAGCAGATTGTTGAATTATAACAGATAAATTAGAATATTTATCTTGATTATTTCTAGGCGAAAAGTTATTTCAAAAATTTTATTTGCTAGAAACCTTCCCAGTACTATACTAAATAACTTCCCAAAGTTTCATGGCGTTCCAATGAGTGGTTTGGTCAGGCATAAAGGACAGACAGACACACACACACATACATTCATTTTTATATATATAGATTCTGCTGTCCTAAAAGCTTATGTCCATAGTTAATCTAAAATACCCATTCGAAGAGTCAAGCACCCCAGTATCACTATAAAAGGAAGTTCCAAAAATGCAATATAACAGCGGTATGGTAGATTAAACTGGCGAAACCGCTGGGAGGGTTCACCACTGATGAGCCAGGCCCTCCCTTTAATTTTCCATTGCAGTAAGGACAGTAGAAATTGTTTTATTTTAAAAAGAATATTACGCCTCTAAAATAGATTTGTAATTTGATAACAGATGGCGAGCTAGTGCATGGTAACATAATTGTTCAAATAAAAGACACAATTTGATATTTACGGAAGAGCGATTGCTCGAAGCATATCATATATTTATAATTATATGTAACTAGCGGACGTACCCGGCTTCGCCCGGGTTTTACCCGAGTAAAGGTTTTTCTAACGAATCTCTCGATAAAGTGAACATGTTTTTCCCGGTCCCTTGAAAAATACTCGATAAGTTGAATAAAATCAATATGAATTGGTTCCCTCGGTAATTGGAAGTTAAAGGAATAGTATCTTGCCTTGGAATTGCATCATTATTCTTGTATGGATGTACCCGGCTTCGCCCGGGTTTTACCCGAGTAAAGGTTTGTTTAACGAATCTCTCGATAAAGTGAACATTTTTTCCCCGGTCCCTAGAAAAATACTCGATAAGTTGAATAAAATCAATATTAATTGGTTCCCTCGGTAATTGGAAGTTAAAGGAATAGTATCTTGCCTTGGAATTGTATCATTATTCTTGTCTCAAATAAATTGCCGTGTCATCCTGAATTTTGTCCTTCCTAATTTTCTACATTACAAAATCATCGTATCATCATGATAATATTTAGAGCAGATTGTTGAATTATAACAGATAAATTAGAATATTTATCTTGATTATTTCTAGGCGAAAAGTTATTTCAAAAATTTTATTTGCTAGAAACCTTCCCAGTACTATACTAAATAACTTCCCAAAGTTTCATGGCGTTCCAATGAGTGGTTTGGTCAGGCATAAAGGACAGACAGACACACACACACATACATTCATTTTTATATATATAGATTCTGCTGTCCTAAAAGCTTATGTCCATAGTTAATCTAAAATACCCATTCGAAGAGTCAAGCACCCCCAGTATCACTATAAAAGGAAGTTCCAAAAATGCAATATAACAGCGGTATGGTAGATTAAACTGGCGAAACCGCTGGGAGGGTTCACCACTGATGAGCCAGGCCCTCCCTTTAATTTTTCATTGCAGTAAGGACAGTAGAAATTGTTTTATTTTAAAAAGAATATTACGCCTCTAAAATAGTTTTGTAATTTGATAACAGATGGCGCGTTAGAGCATCGTAACATATATCTTTATTGCTTATTGGAGGGAGAGAAGACTTAGACGAAGACTGCGGATCGCAACCTACGAGGAAGACAAGAATAAATAAACACAATAACTTTAAGAGGTAATTTATTTTTATTTAATTTTATTTATTTACTTTTAATATGGAAACCCGCTCGAGAAACGTGTATAACACCAAGAAGGAAGAAACCAAGGTCGATGACCCTGCAAAGCTTCAACTTGGTGCAACAATTGGTAGAGATGCTGGTTTCGAACCAGTTGCTTTGAACCCCAATATAGAAATTCCGAAATATGACGGGACAGACGACCCTCGCCCATGGATAGAATCCCTCGAAGAGATTGGTTTCTTGTACCATTGGGCAGACTACATAATTGTCCGTTATGCCGCCATGAACATGACGGGAAGTGCTTAAACCTGGTTAAATTTGCACAAAGCTAGTTTCACGAGTTGGGAAAATATTAAAATCCGCCTCATTCAGGACTTTTCTCTGGACGCGAATAAAGAAGAATTAAGAATGAAGCTTAGCAGAATGCAACACTGGAATGAACCAGCAATCAGGTTCGCGGAAGACATCTTAGTGTCGTGCAACAAGGTTGACCCCGCAATGGAAGAAGAAACGAAAATCGAACATGTCATTGGAGGACTGAAAAAAGAGTACTCATTCGCGCTCTACCTGTACCCTCCTAAAACGACTGATGAACTTCTTGTCGTGTGCAAGAAAATGGATTCCTTTGAAAAGAAGTATCGGGAACGTGTGGAGAAATCCAGGAACCTATATAACGGTCCACGCAATTCTAGACCCCAACAACAATCGAGGTACGTGCCGCCGACTGCCACGCGAAACTACCAGACCACTTCCAGGCCCCTGCTTCCAAATATTACAAGAACGACTCCCTTCCTACTCCCAGGCAGTATCGAAACAACTTGCCCCAGCCCTCTACCCCTAGACGTCCTTATAATCCTAACTTTGTGCCGAAACCAAACCTTCAGAGAAACACCTACAATAAAAGCCAAGAAGCGAGCAAAAATAGGACGGAATATGGAAGACCAATCTGCTTCAAGTGTAACAAGCCAGGGCACGTGGCCCGTTATTGTAGGGTCAAGTTTATAAGAATCCTAGAAGAGGATCCAACAGATACCCAAGAGAAGGTCGAAGAGAAATTCCTAATGAATGAAATATCAGAGAAATCAGGACCTCGACTTTATGCTGATGTATTTCATAACACAGAGACAAATATTCCTACCCGGAATAGATATTCCGTGTTGGAAGATTTAAACTAAGCGTCGCGCCTGAATCTGTCAATCAAAGCAAGTCGACCATAAACGGAATCAAGAAGTTGGACCCTAAATACAAATTAAAAATTAACGTGGACAAGATAGGGACTTTTGAAGCTTTGGTTGATACAGGCGCTGACCTCTCAGTGGTCGACCTCAGAACGGCCCTCGATACAGGCCATGATATAAGTAAACTCGCAAGAATTTGTGCAGGACCCGATGGAAAAAATTGGACATGGTAGGAAGTATATTTTTGAATATAAAAATTGATGACAAAGCATTATCACACAAATTTGTGATATTGAAAACGCATTTACGGACATTAATTCTTGGTAGAGATTTCCTTAAGAAAATGAACGCGAAAATAGATTGTAAGCAAGAAACTATAAAATACGATTTGACGAATAATTATGACGAAAGCAATTTTGAAATGTTCAAAATAAAGAGTGCCAAGGATTCCATTGTACCGGAATGTTCCATTAAATTGATCAAGGCATTGGTAGAAACAGAGGATGGGGAATATATTATCGAGGAGAGCAGCAAAATGTTTCAAACAAATGGACTTCGTCTAGCAAGAAGCTTGATCAATGTCATAAATAGGGAAACACATATCTGGGTAACTAATCCGTATCCTCGACCGTTAAAAATAATGAAAAACCAAACATTGGCTTTTGGAAGTAGTCCAGCTAAATTAAATGTGAATCGAGAAAGAGAGGTAGAAGAGAACGAAAAACCTAGATTCCAAATAAACGAAAATCTTTCACCAAAGGAACAGAAGGAGTTAAAACAAGTTTTAGAAAGGTATGAAGATCTGTTTTCGTCGAGGTTAGGGAGAACCAATTTGGCAAAACATCGGATAGACACAAAAGACGCGAAGCCAATTAAACACAAGCCTTACAGGGTAAGTCCTAAAGAACGAGATATTATAAAAGAGCAAATTGACGAGATGCTTACAGAAAGCATAATTAGGCCATCTTCTAGTCCCTGGTCTTTTCCAGTAATATTGGTCAAGAAGCGAGATGGTAAATACAGATTTTGTGTGGACTACAGAAAACTGAATAATGTGACAGTAAAAAGATGTCTATCCGATACCTAGAATAGACGAAGTTATGGATACTCTCCAAGGATCTAGATACTTCTCAGCAATAGACCTCAGATCTGGATATTGGCAAGTTGAAGTCGAAGAAAGAGACAAAGAGAAAACAGCTTTCACTACAGCGCATGGATTATATGAATTCAACGTGATGCCTTTTGGACTTTGTAACGCGCCTGCTACTTTTGAGAGAAATATGGAGAATATGCTTGGAAATCTGAGATGGCAAATTTGTTTGTGTTATCTGGATGATGTTATAATATATAGCCCGGATTTTCCAACGCACCTCAAAAGACTCGAAGCTGTTTTTAGATGTTTTCGTGAATCTAATTTAAGATTAAACGACAAAAAATGCCGATTTGCTTTTGAAGAATTGGAGATTCTCGGCTATATAACGAGTAAACATGGTATAAAACCCGCGGAACATAACATCAAATCTATCAAATATTTTCCTCGGCCCACAAAGGTCAAAGAAGTACAATCCTTTTTGGGAATGTGCTCATTTTATAGAAAATTTATCAAAGATTTCTCAAAAATTGCTGACCCTTTGACCAACCTTATTTAAAAAGGTGTATCATTTACCTGGACAGAAAGTCAAGAGGAAGCGTTTCAAACCCTAAAAACAGCACTATTAAGTCCACCAATCTTAGGTCACTTCAATCCAAATGCGCCTACTTATATTCATACTGATGCGTCCAACATCGGCATAGGTGCAACTCTTGTCCAAGACATCGGTGGTGAAGAGAAGGTGATCTCATATTTGAGTCGTACCCTAAGTAAAGCGGAGCAAAATTATTCAACCACTGAAAAAGAAGGTCTGGCCCTTTGTTGGTCAATGTCAAAATTACGGCCCTACCTTTATGGAAGACACTTTAAAATAGTAACAGACCATCACGCCTTATGCTGGCTCAAAAACTTGAAGGATCCAACAGGTCGATCGGCAAGATGGGCATTGAAAATTCAAGAATATGACTTCGATATAATACATAAATCAGGAAAGAAGCATCTGGACGCCGATGGCTTATCTAGGGGGACCCTTATCAGAAACTGATTGGGATGAGGATTTTGAAAGGCTATTTTTAAATCAAATAACAGACGAAGAGGATAAGTTTATCGAAAGTGTTAAGAAAAACCTTAATGGAATCAGGCGATCAATTGCGCAAAACTTTAAAGAAGAAGATGGATGCCTCTTTAAGAAAAACCCGAACCCTGAAGGCAGGGCGTGGTTGCTTATGATTCCAGAGAAGAAAAAGAGAGAAATTATGAAAGAATATCACAATCATATGTCGAATGGCCATCTAGGCGTCGCCAGAACCATGCACCGAATAAAGAGTAAATACTTTTTGGCCATCCATGCTAAAGGATGTCTCAGAATTCGTTAAGACGTGTCACCTTTGCCAAAGTAGGAAAGGCTCAAACCAATTACCTTCTGGACTACTACAGCCCATTCCCCCAGCCAACTTTCCTTTCGAAAGAATTGGAATTGTTTTGTTGGTCCATTTCCATCTACGAAAAACAGAAAAAAAATGGATAATCGTGCTGACGGACTACTACACTAGATATGCAGAAACAAGAACAGTCTCGGAAGCAACAGTGAAAGAAGTTTCTAAATTTCTAGTAGAGGATATTTTTCTCCGGCACGGAGCCCCACAATATCTTATTAGTGACAGGGGCTCTCAATTTACCAGTAATTTAATGAAAGAGGTGATGAAAATGTGCAAGATTAAACATTGCTTCACAACGAGCTCTCATCCCCAGACTAATGGATTAACAGAGCGGTTAAATAGAACATTGATCAATATGCTCACTATGTATGTGAACACTGATCAGAAGAACAGGGACGAAATACTCCCATTCATCACTCACGCTTACAATACTACAATTCAGGAAACCACAGGATATTCTCCCTTTTTCCTGATGTTTGGAAGAGAACCCACGTCTCTTTTGGACGACAGAAATATCTCGGTGGACATTGACAAGGATGATTATGATGAATACATAAAACATCACTTAGACTAAATAGACAGAACAAGAAAATTAGTTATTAATAACACAATAAAGACTCAAGAAAGAATGAAAAATAACTATGACAAGAAACACATGGAAAGAAGCTACAACCAGGAGAATTAGTAGCAGTTTGGACACCAATTAGGAAAATAGGAAAGTGTGAGAAACTACTGAGAAAATATTTTGGCCCATATCGAATATTAAAGAAGCTGTCCAACGTAAATTACTTAATTGAACCGAAAAATAATCCTGGCCAAGACCCATTGATTGTCCATGTCTCAAGAATCAAACCCTATTTTGAAAGAATTGATGAGGTCAATCACGAGGACGTGACGACCTCTGGTGAGGGGGAAGTGTTGCATCATGATTAATGGCGTATTTCTTATATTATTTATAATAATGTTTTTAATATATTTAAAATTTAAATTATATATTTATTTATTTTATATAATATATTCTATGATATTTATTTAAAAACAGATTATTTAGATTATCATCATTCCTTTTGTAATATTTTATTGTACATATATCTTTATTGCTTATTGGAGGGAGAGAAGACCTAGACGAAGACTGCGGATCGCAACCTACGAGGAAGACAAGAATAAATAAACACAATAACTTTAAGAGGTAATTTATTTTTATTTAATTTTATTTATTTACTTTTAATATGGAAACCCGCTCGGGAAACGTGTATAACACCAAGAAGGAAGAAACCAAGGTCGATGACCCTGCAAAGCTTCAACTTGGTGCAACAATATATATGAAAAACAATAGAAAAAATGAAAATAAACGCGTTCGTGGATGGCTTTACTTGATTTATTAAGAAATTGGGTTGGCCAAATATCAGGGAACAGGCTAAATCAATGTTTAGTTGATTTCTGTTCCACCAGATGGCGCTCTGCCTTCTGAAAAGCACATGTGCTTTTGGTCAGGATATGCCTTTTTAATTTTACATATATATATATAAAGAGACAAAGGTCGCCTCTCCCGTCAAAATAGACGTCTAAAATATATAAAATAAAGAAGGCATCTCCTGACGACGAGCACATGTGCTTTTTATATATATATATATTATATAATAATCTTTTAGAAAAATAATGAGCTGGTGAAAAGACTATTGGCTAGTTTATTTTGTAATCTAAAGTCAAAGTTTACAAAAAAAATAGTAATCGAAAATTGAGGCATCTTATATGTAGATTACCTGATTTTAACTAAATATATGGCCAATTTACATGATTAAAACAAATGACAAAAGCAACAATAGGTCTTTTTATATATACAGCGCCATCTGGACTTCTCGACGTCGGCGTCACAGAGTTAATCTATGAAAATAAAATAGCATTATTCACATAATAAATAAAATGGCAAAAGAAAAAATATCTACAACATATATATATGAAAAATAACAAAAAAATAGAAATTAATTTATATATATATACCATGAGATAAGTTTAAAATTTAAATATCGGTAAATTTAATAACTTATTGATTAAATTATATTTAATATTTAAAAATTCTGTAACTTAAAATTTATTATATTTTAAAAATACATTCTTAAATAATTCTTATATATATACATACAGTAGAACCTCCCTTTAGCGGACACTCCTCTAGCAGACACCTCTCTACAAGACCTACAATTTAGCAACTCTCCGGTAAGAGGACACTTCTCCCTAAAGAACACTTTGGCTCTGTAATTAGGTGTGTTTTACAGGGAGGTTCTACTGTATGATATTGCCACGTGGAAAATTAGGGAAGACAAAAACTTCAGGAGGAGACAACAATTTATTTCAGGGGAGGACAAACTATGAATTGTAAACAAAAGATAAGCCACGAGGGAAATTTACAGAGTGGCAAGATATAAAACATAAAAATGACCACTCTGTTAAATAAAAAATAATAAAATTAAGAAATACTATGTTACATAAATAAAATTAATAAATACTATGTTACAATATATATACATATAGGTATATAGGTTTATTGTTAGACCATGTAATCTATGGATGTGTTAATTGATACAGTCGCCTATATAGTATACACACACATATATATATATATATATTATGAAAAATGGCATCTCCTTATCGTTCAACTGAAAGTTGCTGATGACTTGCGCCATCTATTGGAATAAATATCAACTATTCTCGTTGATTTCTAATTATTCCAGAATTGGCCAATTACACTGGTCAACAAGATTTTTGCACAAGAGAACCTGATTATGTTTCTAGTGTAACTTTTCATGCTGAACTCAAAAATCTAATCAGAAATTTCTCATCACCTATGGTTTTTGCGTGACGGTCTTTTTTTAGTATTGGGATAAATACAGTAAAAAATGCAAACAATGTTACGTAAGCAGTTTTGCATAACCCTTATTACATTACACTGGTTTATCAAAAAATATTTTTCTTTGTCCACAAAGAAATAGCATCTTATCTACATGTCCTGAATCCAAATATACCATTAGTTTTTTTTCTATTACGCAATATTTCTGAGATACACCTACTTGAAATTTGGAATAATCGTTAATATATAGGCATATATGAACGAAACATATTTATTTATTAAAAAGCAGTGACAGTGGATTTTCTTCTATACTTTGCTTGTGGTAGATCCCTCTTGAGTGTCCAGCAGTAGTCGGCAAGCAAAGCGGGACTCCATTTACCTTGGTACCGCTTCTCCATGCTTGATATATCTTGATTAAACCTCTCACCATGTTCATCGCTAACTGCGCCAAGATTGTCTGGAAAGAAATCTAGATGTGAATGCAGTAAATGGATCTTGAGGGACATGTTACATCCCAGTGCCTTGTAGGAAAGCAACAGATCATTAACTATGTCTCGGTAATTTTCAACCTTGACACTTCCTAAGAAGTTTTTGCAAACGTTTCTAAAGGAATTCCATGCTGCTGCTTCAACTTCATTCAAACTATTTTGAAAATTTCCATCCTGCTGCAATTCTCGAATCTGAGGTCCAACGAAAATGCCTTCTTTAAACTTCGCTTCACTTATACTAGAAAATTTTTGTTTTAGGTAGGCAAATCCACTTGCATTTCGATCCATTGCCTTGACAAAGTTCTTCATTAATCCCAGTTTAATATGTAATGGTGGTAAGTAAATATTTTCTGAATCGATCAGGGGTAGATTTGCAATATTTTTATATCCTGGAGTAAAGATTTTACGGTTTGGCCAGATTTTTTTTAATGTAATGCCTTTCCCTATCTCTGCTATCCTACTCACACAGAAAACAACAAAATTTTGTATATCCAAGCTGTAATCCACGCAAGAGAGCAACGACTTTCAATTCGCTGCATATTTTCCAACCGTATCTTTCATATTCTATCTTTTTCAAAAGCAGTTTCATGTTTTCGTAAGTCTCTTTCATGTTGGATGCATGTGCTATTGGCACTGATGGGAACTTATTTCCATTGTGAAGGAGAACAGCTTTCATACTAATTTTTGAAGAATCAATGAATAAACGCCACTCTTCTGTATCATGGTCATGACCAAGCGCTTCCATTAGACTAACAACATCATTGCAATATACTAAATCATTCTCTTGTGAAAAGAAGTCTTGAAATTCATCTTGACGGTTGCGAAAAAAGCATACTTTGGTGCCTTTATGCAGCAGATTCCAGCCTTTTAACCTAGAGCCTAAAAGTTCACTATGTTTTTTGGATAAATCTAAATCACGTACGAGGTCGTTCAAATCTCCTTGGGTTAATAAATGAGGTTCAGATAAAGCACCTGCTTCAAAATTTGTGTCATCCCACTGTTGCTCTCGTCTATCTGAATCATCGTCACTAAATATTACATTTTCAGGAGGCTGTGGAACAGGTAAAATATCACTATGAGGAACCGGTCTCAAAGCAGAAGGCAAATCTGGATATTCAACTGTATGCCTTGATTTGGATGTAATACCTGTAGTCTTTGGCAAACAAAAATAACAGTCTGAAGAATGGTCTTTAGGTTCCCTCCATATCATTGGAACCGCAAAAGGCATATGACGTTCACCTTTAATCCACCCTGTAAGATGTCGAACACAAATTACACAACAATGGTGAGGAGCCCAAGTCTTATCTTGGTCACCGACTTTAAAGCCAAAATAAAGTTCATAGCACTTTTTGATGAGCGGTGTAAAGTTTCGCCTTTGAACTTTGAAAGTTAATTCCCCACAAATATAACAGAAAATATCAGGAATATTAATGCAACGCCTCGGCATATTGACACAGTCTAGTGCACACGATTTATAAAAGCAAATCGATAGAGAAGAATAAACTAATCACTTCAAATTTACCTGTCACTTCTGCTGCAAATCTATTAAACAAATCGTTAGGTTCAATTTAAATATATATATTAAAACTGTTAATGAGCAAATAGCATTACAGAGCTTGTCGTTATTTTTGAGTTGAAAGCAAAATAGATTATAATATTATATAATAATAAATTATATATATTCAATTAAAATTTCGATAATTTGTTATTTAAATTAATATTTATGATTCTTAAAGAGCAAATTTTAATTAATAACAAATAAAATAAAGCTTTTGGCTCCACACATACCAACTCTTCTTGTCAAAAATAAAGCGCTAGCTTAGTTAATGATGTAACTTAAAAAATGCTTACGTAACATTGGTTGCATTTATTACTGTATTTATCCCAATACTAAAAAAAGACCATCAGGCAAAAACCATGGGTGATGGGATATTTCTGCTTAGATTTTTGAGTTTAGCACGAAAAGTTACACTAGAAACACCATCAGGTTCTCTTGTGCAAAAAAAAAGTTTTTTTTGTAGACCTGTGTTACCCAATAATGCGCAATCCATCAGCAACTTTCAGTTTCACGATAAGGAGATCCCTTTTTCATAATTTCTGCACCCTATCCCAGAACAATATCACATTTGTGCTATTTTTTTACATATATATATATTTGAGTCAAAAGGCGATGATCCATTAATCTATATTAATAAAATGCAAATTTCATAAGAGGACATCACTAAAAACTTTCGTTACAATGCATCAATTTCGACCAAATTTTCAACATTTATGTAAAACGAGATGGAGCAGGTTTTGCTTAACGTCAAAATATTTTTCCCTAACATTAACATGCGTAACTTCGCTGTTATCGATTAAATACAAAAAAATCAACAGAGTTAATTTTATTTATATATAAATACAAAATTAAATTTCAACAGAGTTAATATTTTTACATACTAGCTAATAATCTCAATCTAAAAATATAATATAAAAAGCCAACAATGAAGAGTGAATGTAAGATAAAAAGCCAACAATGAAGAGTAAATGTAATATAAAAAGCCAACAATGAAGAATGAATGTAAGATAAAAAGCCAACAATGAAGAGTGAATGTAATATAAAAAGCCAACAGAGTGAATGTAAGATAAAAAGCCAACAATGAATAGTAAATGTAATATAAAAAGCCAACAATGAAGAATGAATGTAAGATAAAAAGCCAACAAAGAAGAGTAAATCTACTTATATAATTGCCTTATTCTGTCTGTGTGAAGTTCACTGTGTGAAGTTCACAGATAGATTTTGGTCAGAATATAATATAAAAAGCCAACAATGAAGAGTAAATATGATATAAAAAGCCAACAATGAAGAATGGATGTAAGATAAAAAGCCAACAATAAAGAGTAAATGTAATATAAAAAGCCAACAATGAAGAATAAATTTAAGATAAAAAGCCAACAATGAAGAGTATATATTATTTTAAAAAGCCAACAATGAAGAATAAAGGCAATGTGACACGGCAATGTGACACGGGAAAAAATGTTCACTAGATAAAACTATGATTTTCTAATGTAGAAAATTAGGAAAGACAAAATTCAGGATGACACGGCACACAGGGACCGGGAAAAAATGTTCACTTTATCGAGAGATTCAAATTTACGAGTTTCAAATTATCAAAATATATCTTTTTTTTTTTAAATAAGTTTTTAGAGAATTGTTTTAACAAATGTTCGCTAGACAAACCTTTACTCGGGTAAAACCCCGGGCGAAGCCGAGTACGTTTTATAATCTTCTATATAAATGGAAATTTCATAAGTGGTGTTCGCTATAAACTTTCGTTACAATGCATCAATTTCGACCAAATTTTCAACATTTATGTAAAACGAGATGGAGCAGATTTTGCTTAACATCAAAATATTTTTCCTAACTTTAAAATACATAACTTTACTGTTATCGATAAAATACAAAAAAATTCAACAGAGTTAATTTTATTTATATATAAATACAAAAAAAAAATTCAGCAATTCATTCAACTCAATCTAAAAAAATATTCAAAACAAGCAATTTTAAGATAACACCATATGTAAAACAGTCGGCCAAGAAAACAACAACGATATTACATCTTTCTCACATATTCACAAAAAATCTTGATTAATAATTAAAACTAATCTTTAGCATTGTTTATTATACTTCATAATATATAATATTCGTTAGGCAAACTTTCACTCGGATAAAACCCGGGCGAAGCCGGGTACACATCCGCTAGTATCTTATATTAGATAATAAAAGGCATATATTGGATTTTATAAAATATTTATTTTGCCAATATTTCGGCTGGCTGAACGCCAACCTTTATCGAGGCATTACATTTTTGTATACACAAACTCAGCGCCGCATAGTGTTATAATATCACAGTTGAAATCAATTAAAATACAGAGTAGGTGGGAGAAATTTGTGGATGAAAAAAAATAAATTATAAAAAATGCAATCAAAAATGTAAAATATCTTAAAATATAAAAGGAAAAAGTTCTATCTTATATTTAAAAAATTGTAAAAAGTATTTAAAAATAATTCATTTTTAACTCCTAAAGAGATAAATGTAAAAATATATGTATATATTAAAACATTTGAAAATAAATTTAAAATGATTTAATAATAAACTGTAAGAATCCCTTATAAAAGGTTTTTAAAAATGTGGGTATTTAAAAAATTCATTTCAAAATTTAGGAGATCGATTTATAAATAAGTAAAAAATATTTTAAAAAATGCATTAAAATGGAAGTTAAAACAATTTAGGATGAATAAATGAGAAAATAAATTTAAAAAATGGAAACTAAAAAGTTTAAATTATTGCATGTAAAAAGTTATATATTTAATGTATCAATACTTTTGCGTTTTGAAGCGATAAATGTAAAAATAATTAAACAAGTGGTATGTATTAATTACAGGTAATTACTAATGTGTGAAAATATAATTTAAGAAATCGCGGGTATTACAACAAAATATAAAGTGCTATAAAAAGCAAAAAAATAAAAAAGCAAATTATGAAATTTAAAAAACGGCACCTCTCCCTTTAAAATAGTACATAATAAGTCAATTAAAAAATAAAAATTAACTAATTGAAATTAAAATAATTAGACAAAATAATTAAGAAGATCTAAATGGTGTGTAGATGTCTGGTAAATTAATTTTCCTATTTATGCTTTCTTTGTCTTCTACAGAGGCCCAGCTTTCTAAGAACAATCGGCAGTGTTTTTCTTTAATGTTCTGGTATAAAATGGCTGTATTTTCGAAATCCGGAGTGTGGTTGTTTTTTATTGCATGATAAACAAGGAGAGATAGTGGGTTGTAATTCCTTAATCCTGATTTGTGTTGATTTATACGATCTTTGAGTGGTTTGCTGGTTTCCCCTATATAATTAGCTTGGTAATTGTTACAAGGTATTTTGTAAATTACGTTGATTTTGTTTTCCATTTTGTTAATTTGCTTAGTGTCTGGATGGCGTAGGGCCTTTTTTAAATTTAAAGATGATTGATAGGTGGTTGTGATGTTGTATCTCTTTAGGACTCTGGCGATGCGTTCAGAGCCGTAGCTGTAGGGGAGGGAGCAGAAAAGCTTTTTTGATTGAACAGGGGTGTTATTTAAAAGTGGAGATTTTGGTTTATAAAAATGTTTTTCGATAAATTTGCTTGGGTAATTGTTGTTTTTTAATTCACTGAATATTCTATTTCTCTCCACTATATCATTAATTTTTGACGAGCAATGTGTATCTAATCTTTTGGAGAGAGATTTAACCACAGCGATTTTATGATGAACTGGGCCAAAAGAATTGATATTTAAATAATTACCTGTGTGGGTTGATTTTCTAAAAATACTAGTTTCTATTTGGTTAAATTTTCTTTTGAGCTGTAAATCTAAAAATGCCAGAGAATTATTATTTTCAATTTCATGTGTAAATTTTAAAAATGGTCTTAAATTATTTAAAAAAATTGAAATTACTACAAAATCTGATTCGGTAATGCAAAAAATATCATCTATGTACACACCTTTTCCAAAATATAATTTTGAGTTGCTTTGATTCTGTGACAACTTGATCAATTTGGTCCATGAAAATGTTTGCTAAAGCCGATGAGATAGGGTTTCCCATCGGTAAGCCTTTGATTTGTCTGTAGAATTTATTTTGGTGGCTAAAATAATTGTGTTCCAAACAAAGTTTAATTAAATCAATCAAAGCATCTGTGGAGAAAGGGAAATCTAGATTTTGATGGGTTTCTGTAAATTTTTGGAGTGCTAGAATAGCTTCATGGTGGGGGATTGAAGTGTAGAGTGATTCAACGTCGAAAGAAACCATACGGCTATTATTAGAAATTGAAAGGTTTCTGATCGTTTTTGCAGCTACTGTAGAATTAGGGACAGTGTGGGGAAGTAATTTCTGGAGGGGAGAGATGATTAAACTTTGTTTGGAACACAATTATTTTATACGATAATAACAAGGCGAAGGAAGACGAGTATCTTTATTGGTGCATAAGAGCGAGCTTTCGGGAAAAATCCCTTCGACGGGCAAGATATAACGACACTGTGAGCGATATCGATGGCTGTAGCGAATATATACACATATTAATTTACATAAATATAGAAAAAAGCATGCAAATGAACAATTTAACTATTTGTAAAAAAGTGAGAAGTAAAAATAAAAATAAAGATGAAATAAAAATCCTATAGGGTAATAGAAGAGATGCCAAAACATCAGCTGATGGGAAGAAATATCAGTGAGGCACAGTATATGGCTGCAATGGAATATCCAGTATACAAAAGAGAAATCCACACATAAAGGCCAGGAGAGCTCACTATGCGTCAGGGAGGGCGACCTTTCACAGCTAAATACAAGGGGGAAGTTTAAATAAAGGACAGGAGAGGATGATAGGCTTCAGGAAGTATATAAAATAATATAAAAACTCCCCGAACCTTCTTTCATCCCTCCGTCACCCTCATACTAAGTCCTCAGCTCCCCCTGCCCCCCTTCGTTCTGTGGGTGCAGTCTACTCCGTCTCATGCGAACAGTGCCCTGCCACTTACGTTGGTGAGACGGGTAGATCTGTATCCACCAGGATGACTGAACATTCCCGCAATATTTCCCGTCAAGATACCAAGTCCCTTATTTATCAACATATGCAGACCACAGGCCACACTTTCAACATCAACAACCCCACCATACATTACAGCCACATACATATCTTGCACCAAAGACTCATTTTAGAATCAATAGTATCCCACAAACTAAACAGCATCAATAGAAAAATATAACTTCCTGAAGCCTATCATCCTCTC
Source organism: Cordylochernes scorpioides (assembly GCA_030710605.1). Classification (NCBI taxonomy): domain Eukaryota; kingdom Metazoa; phylum Arthropoda; class Arachnida; order Pseudoscorpiones; family Chernetidae; genus Cordylochernes; species Cordylochernes scorpioides. The sequence continues at coordinate 102,778,970 of CP092863.1, read as the reverse complement.
CTGTCCTTTATTTAAACTTCCCCCTTGTATTTAGCTGTGAAAGGTCGCCCTCCCTGACGCATAGTGAGCTCTCCTGGCCTTTATGTGTGGATTTCTCTTTTGTATACTGGATATTCCATTGCAGCCATATACTGTGCCTCACTGATATTTCTTCCCATCAGCTGATGTTTTGGCATCTCTTCTATTACCCTATAGGATTTTTATTTCATCTTTATTTTTATTTTTACTTCTCACTTTTTTACAAATAGTTAAATTGTTCATTTGCATGCTTTTTTCTATATTTATGTAAATTAATATGTGTATATATTCGCTACAGCCATCGATATCGCTCACAGTGTCGTTATATCTTGCCCGTCGAAGGGATTTTTCCCGAAAGCTCGCTCTTATGCACCAATAAAGATACTCGTCTTCCTTCGCCTTGTTATTATCGTATAAGTTTACTCCAGGAAGAATTATTCTACTATATTTCTAAATTCGTTATTTCTTATACAATTATTTTAGCCACCAAAATAAATTCTACAGACAAATCAAAGGCTTACCGATGGGAAACCCTATCTCATCGGCTTTAGCAAACATTTTCATGGACCAAATTGATCAAGTTGTCACAGAATCAAAGCAACTCAAAATTATTTTTTGGAAAAGGTACATAGATGATATTTTTTGCATTACCGAATCAGATTTTGTAGTAATTTCAAATTTTTTAAATAATTTAAGACCATTTTTAAAATTTACACATGAAATTGAAAATAATAATTCTCTGGCATTTTTAGATTTACAGCTCAAAAGAAAATTTAACCAAATAGAAACTAGTATTTTTAGAAAATCAACCCACACAGGTAATTATTTAAATTTCAATTCTTTTGGCCCAGTTCATCATAAAATCGCTGTGGTTAAATCTCTCTCCAAAAGATTAGATACACATTGCTCGTCAAAAATTAATGATATGGTGGAGAGAAATAGAATATTCAGTGAATTAAAAAACAACAATTACCCAAGCAAATTTATTGAAAAACATTTTTATAAACCAAAATCTCCACTTTTAAATAACACCCCTGTTCAATCAAAAAAGCTTTTCTGCTCCCTCCCCTACAGCTACGGCTCTGAACGCATCGCCAGAGTCCTAAAGAGATACAACATCACAACCACCTATCAATCATCTTTAAATTTAAAAAAGGCCCTACGCCATCCAGACACTAAGCAAATTAACAAAATCAACGTAATTTACAAAATACCTTGTAACAATTGCCAAGCTAATTATATAGGGGAAACCAGCAAACCACTCAAAGATCGTATAAATCAACACAAATCAGGACTAAGGAATTACAACCCACTATCTCTCCTTGTTGATCATGCACTAAAAAACAACCACACTCCGGATTTCGAAAATACAGCCATTTTATACCAGAACATTAAAGAAAAACACTGCCGATTGTTCTTAGAAAGCTGGGCCTCTGTAGAAGACAAAGAAAGCATAAATAGGAAAATTAATTTACCAGACATCTACACACCATTTAGATCTTCTTAATTTTTTTGTCAAATTATTTTAATTTCAATTAGTTAATTTTTTTATTTTTTAATTGACTTATTATGTACTATTTTAAAGGGAGAGGTGCCGTTTTTTAAATTTCATAATTTGCTTTTTTATTTTTTTGCTTTTTATAGCACTTTATATTTTGTTGTAATACCCGCGATTTCTTAAATTATATTTTCACACATTAGTAATTACCTGTAATTAATACATACCACTTGTTTAATTATTTTTACATTTATCGCTTCAAAACGCAAAAGTATTGATACATTAAATATATAACTTTTTACATGCAATAATTTAAACTTTTTAGTTTCCATTTTTTAAATTTATTTTCTCATTTATTCATCCTAAATTGTTTTAACTTCCATTTTAATGCATTTTTATAAAATATTTTTTACTTATTTATAAATCGATCTCCTAAATTTTGAAATGAATTTTTTAAATACCCACATTTTTAAAAACTTTTTATAAGGGGTTCTTACAGTTTATTATTAAATCATTTTAAATTTATTTTCAAATGTTTTAATATATACATATATTTTCACATTTATCTCTTTAGGAGTTATTAATGAATTATTTTTAAATACTTTTTACAATTTTTTAAATATAAGATAGAACTTTTTCCTTTTATATTTTAAGATATTTTACATTTTTGATTGCATTTTTTATAATTTATTTTTTTCATGCACAAATTTCTCCCACCTACTCTGTATTTTAATTGATTTCAACTGTGATATTATAACACTATGCGGCGCTGAGTTTGTGTATACAAAAATGTAATGCCTCGATAAAGGTTGGCGTTCAGCCAGCCGAAATATTGGCAAAATAAATATTTTATAAAATCCAATATATGCCTTTTATTATCTAATGAATTAAATATGGATTGCTCTATTTTCAAAAGTATCTTATATAAAATATAATAAATGTTTTCAAAAAATTATGTGTTTCAAAAATATATTTAAACGCATATAACAATATTTATATACGTTTATAAATCAATATATAGGTGGATTGGATGTTTTCTACGAGTAGAAATCGTTTTAACAAATGTTCGTTAGGCAAACTTTTACTCGGATAAAACCTGTGCGAAGCCGGGTACATTCGATAAGTTCAGTTATTTACAAATATTCGTTTGTGGCAAGATACTATTCCTTCACCTTCAAATTACCGAGTGGACCAATTAATACTGATTTTTTCAACTTATCGAGTATTTTTCAAGGGACCAGGGAAAATTTATCGAGAGTGTAGACAAGTATAGATTCAGTAGGGATTGGATGTTTGCTAGAATCGTTTTAACAAATGTTTGTTAGGTAAACTTTTACTCGTGTAAAAATCGGGCGAAGCCGGAAACATATATATATGTTTGTCGGCTATGCACGCCCTCAATATGTAACTAATCTCGCTGAAATACGAACAGTTAAATCTGGAAGAGTTTTTTTTTGTCGCACTATAACCAAGAAAAAATATATTTAACCAAGTACTGAGCAACAATATTTTTTTAGTCAGAAATGATGATGACAATATTGCCGTATCATGCTTTATTGCATTAAAAATTATTTTGGGGAATATTCACTAAAGCAGACCACGGGCAAAGCCAGATAATGATTAATAGTAGGCAAGAACAAATTTCTACCAGCGAAACAATCACTCGAGCAGAAGACACACGAAGCCAGGTCATCTCTATATATAAAATATCGTTTCTCGGCCTTTTGGCTAAGATCATGTAGTATTCTCTAGATATTTGTATTTATGCATATCTTTTTTAAAATCTATTCAGTAGAGAGTGGGTATGTTTGCTCGAAAAATAAATTTCATATATTATATAAATATATGACGTAACGAATTATATTATAATTATTATCATTATATTCTGTGTGTTCCCGAATATTATTATCAATAATATTCGTTAGGCAAACTTTCACTCGGATAAAACCCGGGCGAAGCCGGGTACACATCCGCTAGTTAAGATTATAAAAAAGGGCGTACCTGGATCTGTAAAGAAAAAAAATTCTCAAAATATATCGAGAGATTGCTCCCTCTTTATCAATTGTATCAACTGTGCAATAAATTGATAAAGAGGGAGCAATCTCTCGAAATATTTTGAGAAAAAAAAATCTTTTTTCTTTACAGATCCAGGTACGCCCTTTTTATAATGTTATATAAAAGTGTATTATTTTATTTAAAATTATAATATCATAGATTCAAATACTCTGCTAAATCGACCGCCAGAGGTCACTCTTCCCCTATAAAAACTCGTTATTGTTTTATCCCAATGGCCGGCTCAAAACTCTTGTACATTATGTAAATAATCTTTTGTTTTCCTTATTCTATTCGCTTTAAGCCAGACACTACTTTTATCAAATTATGTTTTTTATATATATTCCTTAGCTCAAATAAATAAATCTCTGATTAAAACCATATTTATTATCATACTTTCAATATTTTAACCACGACTGCATTGCCATACCATAATCCTCAACATGATCTAAATTCAAGCAGGAAATCTCATTCATTTTTATTTATAACATATATATATACCATTTACAGATTTTCCCACTTAGTTACATTTATCAACCAATAAACAGGTTGATTCAATGTTTTATACAGGGAATGTATTGTTATACATATCAACTAATCTAATAACACCGGTTGTATTTATATAAATCATTCAAATACTTTGGAGTAAAACAAACCCTTTCATTCCTCAGGGGAATTTGTCCAATTATAACTAATCCAATAATAACCCAATCAAAATGGTGAAAACTCCTAACAGAATTCAGAGCTAATAACGTCTTTATTAAACTAAGCATTTTGCTTAACTATTAAATACAATGATAATGAAAGGGGGCAGTCTTTTTAGAGCCTTAAGGAAATAAAAGCAATCGGGCTTTAAAATGTCCTTGTGTTATTAGAAAAGGATAAGCTTTAAGCCTAACTTGCTTCTGTCTTCTGCCAATTAATGCGTAATTGGGTTTAACGCCGAAGAATGTTTTTTTTTTATTCGGCAACAATGGCTATAGGGCAGCGTGACCGAACCAAACTTTGTTAGCAACCCGAAATTGAAGCGGAAATTGATTTTAGGAAGAAGTGTAGATTTCTTCTTTAAAAAAAAAATATTTTTTTTTCTTTCTTTATTGTGGATGTTCTCTATTCTCCTTTTTTTACGAAAAATGTTAGATTTGAATTGAAATATATATTTTCTCTGTTTAAATTTTAAAATGAAGATTACTTATAGGTGCGCCTTTATATTCATTTATAAAATTACAAATTACAGTATATGGCTTAGATATATTTTTTTAAATAGAGTAATATATGAATAGATATCTCTCTTTTAAAAAGGCATATATTGGGTAAAAAAACTATTTACCAATATTTCAGTTGAATGAACGTCAACCTTTTTCAAGGTACAGCAACTATCTATATCAAAACAAACTAAGCGCCAAATACGTTAATAGATAATAGTCAAAAGAATTTGGACAAAAATGTATTTTTTCAAAATTATATTCTATTAACGTTATGTGGCGCTGTTTATTGTTCACATGAATACGCGTTGTTGTACCTTGAAAAAGGTTGGCGTTTAGCAAACTGAAATATTGGTAAAATATTTTTTTTTAATCTAATAAATATGTCTTTCTAATTAAATGACGTTTTATATATTTATATATATTTTCATTTTATGAATGTAAAAATATATTATAAATTTATAATATATCTTTCTATATAGAAATGAATGTGTGTGGCAAATGGACACTTCTTACTCTTTTCTTATAAAACCTTTGAATTTATAATTAATATATTTGACATATCTCTCTAGGTATTTATGATATTTGAATATTTTTGATACACACAAAGAAAAATCCTCGAAGGTTTTCTTATTTGGTTTAAAAATAAATTTACTGTTTTTTATATTGTTAGTTTTATAAAATGCTTTATATACACACTTATAGAGACAAAACCTAGGAAACCATTACCTTTTAACATGTATATCGGGATTCAGACAATAACTCTGTAACGTATTTGATGCACAGTGACCTTTATTGAAGACACACGAGATAACCAAGTGTGAACAAAATTACCTTTGTCTCAAAAAATAAATAAAGACCGACGACTTCAAATACTTTCCACTTTCTTAAATTTTATCCATGAGAGTGTACATTTTAAAATGTTTCAAATTAGTTTGATGGAAGATTTGTGTTATAGTATTTATAAAATTGCATATGTCTCCTCCAAAAAACAGCCAACCGGTGACATCAAAGACTTTCCACTTCATTAAGCTTCATCCATTTGTGTGATATATATTAAAATCAAAGAAGGTATATCCTGACCAGGAGCGCATGTGATTTTTAGATGGCAGAACGCCATCTGGTGAAACAGAAATCAAATAAACGTTGATTTTAGCCTGTTCCCTGATATTTGGCCAACCCATATATATAACACTAAGGGTATTCCCATCCCTGTACACTTTTATTTTTCGTTCATCATTACTCTTCACAATTTATTCCTTCCTATTTTATCCCTAAGGTTAGAAATAATCGTTATTTCTTTTTAAAATAAATTTCGATTTTTCGTTCAAAAGAAGCACATTTGGGATAATTTTCAAATGTCGTTCTACTAAGGGGTGTGTGTGTGTACAGTTCCAGTCGCAAGGATCCGAGAAGCCCCTGAGCTCTACGTCAAGTCGGGGAGTGCCATCAATTTGACGTGTGAGATCACGAGGAGCCCCGAGCCCCCGGCGTTTGTGTTCTGGTACCACGACGACCGAATGATCAACTACGACGTGGAGAGAGCAAGGATCCTGGTACGGAAGGTGGGGCCGGAGAGAGCCATGTCTCGGCTCTATCTGGAGGACGCTCAGATCCGGGATTCTGGGAACTATACCTGCTGTCCGTCCAATGCCCAGGCCACTAGCGTCAGTGTCCACGTCCTTAATGGTAACTTATATCTACCTTTTAATCATGAATATCATTAGAAATTGCACAAAGGTTTAGACAATTGTTAATACAATACCTTTCTTCATTTATAATTAAGGCTCATGGACTTAAGACAGTGTACCTTTTACCATGTATATCGGGATTCAGACAATAACTCTGAAAGATATAACGGTGACCTTTATTGAAGATACACGAGATAACTAAGTGTGAACAAAATGCCTCTGTCTCCTTCAAATAAACAGATGATTGGCAATATTAAATACTTTCTACTCCCTTAAGTATTGTCTATATAAGTGTACTATATATTTACATGTAGGGTTTTCTCAAACCTTCAAGATAAGCTCTTCTACAAGATTTATAAATAGCGTTATTTACGGGCCTTGTAGAAGAGATAATGCTCGAAAGCTAAACTGTGTATTAATATAATGCCACGTGGAAAATTAGGGAAGACAAACTTCAGGATGAGATAGCAATTTATTTCAGGCAAGAACAAACTATGAAGGATAAACAAAAGATAAGGAATGAGGGTAGTTTTTTACAAGGTAGTAAAATATTTAAAAAAAAATGATACTCTATTAATACTAGTGTAAAATAATAATTGCTTGTAAATTAATAAATTTTTACTACAATTATGTTACGAGTATTGGTTTCGAAAAGAAAACAGTTATAATATCTGTTAATAGATGGCGCGCTTAGAGACTTTAGCCGATTCACTCAGGTCGAACAAAGCACAGTACGAGTCACACGACGGCTGCGTTCGAGTAACTGTTGTTTAGAGAACTAGAAGCGATAGAACGTGTTTGGGATAAAATGACGTGTAGAGGGAAGGGAACGGTGACATGACTGGTGATCTAAGGAGGAAGAAGCGGAATTGTTGCATAAAGGACTAATAGACAACACACGACATTAATGGCCTAAAATGTAAATGCATTGTTGTAAAAAAGCTGAAATGTGTTTGCAGGAGAGAAACGGGCGGCCATGCAGCACGATATGTCGTCTAATTCCCACAACGGCCTCTCCAGGTCTCCGTCCATTCTTCTGGTACTTCATCTCTCCATCGTCTTGTCCTGGACATCTTGACAGCTGGACCCGCTTCTGTCTTCCTTGGTATGTCATTCTAACTATGTATTTACTTTTATATTCGCGCCATTCTGCACTTACTGCAATAGAAAAAAAAATTAATGATAGGGCCTGGCTCATCAGTGGTGAACCCTCTCAACTGGCGAAACCGCTAGGAGGGTTCACCACTGATGAGCCAGGCCCTATCATTAATTTTTCCATTGCAGTAGGGCAGAAAAAATTGTTTAGTTTTTAAAATAATCATACGCGTCTATAATAGTTTCGAATTTTCATATGCATTTACTGTCGTTTCCTCCCTTTCTTTTTGTCTAAAGAAGGGGGAGTTTACCATTCCGGTCAAATAGATAATGGTCCATTGTTGAAGGTTGGCTTCTTATTATAATTACCCTCATGTACAAAAGGAAGTTGTACCTTTTACCATGTATATCGGGATTCAGACAATAACTCTGAAAGATATTACAGTGACCTTTATTGAAGACACACGAGATAACTAAGTGTAGAAAAAAGTGTCTCCGTCAGGCGACAGATAATCAGCGACTTCGAAGACTTTACACTCATTTAAATTTTGTTTATTAGTGAATCTACATATATATAGCAGTAAGTCACGGGAGGATGATATTCATGTACAAAAAGTGGCACCTATCCTTTAAATTAGTACTGAAGAAGGCCAAAACCCGAAACCATTTGTGTACAGGTTAGGCCTTTGTCTGAATTTTCCAAAAATGGTGTTTTAGGCTTTTTCCTATTCATCACTAGTAATGTGTTTTTCACTTGAATGATAAACAGTGCATAGTTCATTAAATAGAGGTGCTTTTTTGTTTTTGACATGCATTCAAAGGACAAAATTTAAGGAAGTGGTGGGTCTTTGATATCGCTGGTCGTTTTTTAAGGCAATTTTGTTCATAATTGGTTATCTCGTGTGTCTTCAATAAAGATCACTGTCATATATTACAGAGTTATTGTCTGAATCCCGATATACATGCCAAAAGGTACAACTTCCTTAACCTTTGTCCATGAGTGTATCTTCCAGAGGTATTGTCTGAATCCCGATATACATGCTAAAAGGTACAACTTCCATAAGTTTTGTTCATGATTGTATCTTTCATAGTTATTGTCTGAATCCCGATATACATGCTAAAAGGTACAACTTCCTCAAGTTGTGTCCATGAGTGTATCTTTCAGAGTAATTGTCAGAATCCCGATATACATGCTAAAAGGTACAACTTCCTTAAGTTTTGCCCATGAGTGTATATCTATGAACCTATAAAAAGAATGTACTGTACAGAGTTACCTTTGTTGCAGTGAAGAACATCATCTTCCCACTTTCTGTGAAAGCCATCTCCATTTCCTCATCCTATAAAAGAAACATTATGTAAGTATTATCTAACAAATCTACTTTCAAACTGGTTTAAAACCTGTTTCAAGTGTACACCAAGTGTTAAAACTTATGCAAGTGGAAAGGTTTTGATGTCGCCGGTCGTCTATTTTTGCTCAAGATAACAAATATGTTAATAGACGACCGTCGGTATCAAAACTTACCACTTAAGGTTTGCCAATGAGTATATAACTTCCACGCTTGTTTTGTTGATATCCTTTATTATAAGCTAATTGTTATCTTTTTTACATTTTTTTTCTTATATAGTTAATATAATTTTATGTATTACTAGCAGACGTACCCGGCTTCGCCCGGGTTTTACCCGAGTAAAGGTTTGTCTAATGAACATTTGTTAAAACAATTCTCTATAAACTTATTTAAAAAAATAATATATATATTTTGATAATTTGAAACTCGTAAATTTGAATCTCTCGATAAAGTGAGCATTTTTTCCGGTCCCTTGAAAAATATTCGATAAGTTGAATAAAATCAATAATAATTGGTTCCCTCGGTAATTGGAAGTTAAAGGAATAGTATCTTGCCTTGGAATTGTATCATTATTCTTGTCTTAAATAAATTGCCGTGTCATCCTGAATTTTGTCTTTCCTAATTTTCTACATTGCAAAATCATCGTTTTATCTAGTGAATATTTTTTCCCGGTCCCTTGAAAAATACTCGATAACTAACTTTGACTTAGTGAACATTTATTTCCCGGTCCTTGAAAAATACTCGATAACTAACTTTGACTTGTGCGCAATTAATAGGTAGAAAATCTTACTTTTGATAAATAATCTTTAAGATAATAAACTTAGTGATAATAAAACTTATAGATAAAAAAAAACTTGTTATCATCGTCGCAATGGGGGCGCTGCTTGCGAGTTAAATCTACAAATCTGCAAATAACTCTAAGGATATTCAAGATATTCAAGAAATTATTTTACAGAAACCTTCCCAGTACTATACTAAATAACTTCCCAAAGTTTCATGGCGTTCCAATGAGAGGTTTGGACAGGCATAAAGGACACACACACACACATACATTCATTTATATATATATAGATAATTGTTGTAATTGTATTATAGGAGTTTTGTCGCCTATTTAAGAGACAATCCTATATAGTTGGTTGTTTAAAGCATTAATATCAAAAAAATTACCTTTACTTCAATATTTTCTTCATGCTCCCCACAATTTAACAGTATGACAATTATTTCAGAGAATTCTCTAATTCAATCTCTAAGACCACTACAACTATTGTATAGTTTATTCTAGTTCTATAAAGAACATTTGAAAGTCTATTCCGATTTATCATGTTACTAAGGTTCTTGGTGTTTGGCTGCCACTGTTTGGGTAAACAGGCTTTGTAATTTATCCTTTGATCTAAATATCTGTGTTCTCCCCAAATGAAAGATATTTATGGAGATATATTATATAATCAAGTAGAAACCTCTTTTTATTGTTTATTTAAACCATCAACAATAAATTTTCTTCAAATGCAAAATAAATCAGATTGGACAATTCAATGGTTGCAGTATTTTACTAGATGAGATTAAAAAAAAGCAAACCACGTACGCGTTCCGGGTTGTTGGCCCTCGACAGGATGTTGCAGGCATTACTTCAAGGCATTACCCTAGCAGCAATTTATTTCCCCCGCGTGCACCATTGGCTTTATGTAGGTTCTATATACCAAATAATAGTGTCAGAATTACCTCAATGACCAAATATTTGGTCCAAGAAGCTTCTCGAAAAATCAAGAAACGGGTATTTAAGACCATAATTTGCGTAAATACGCTAAACACGGGGAAAAAAAGTAAGACAAAATCAAAATTTCAGTGTTTATATAGAATTAATTAAAGTAACCATATCCTGACCACTTACATGAGAATTTTCAGATAGTAGAGCGCCATCTAGTATAATAAAAATCAACTAAACGTTGATTAAAGGTTATTCTGTACGTGGTTGGCTTTTCTCGATTTATCAAGAAAATAGATTTGCCAAATATTATATGGAACAAACCTAAATCAACAGAGGGTTTGTTGGTTCTTCTTCTGTCGTTGTATATCGGGGATATACGTTCCTTGAATGGAACTTTGTGTGTAAACATTGAATAATCCTTTAATTGTACCGCGGGTTTCCTCTCTGTTTATTTAGAATGATAGAACATTCCCCTTTAATTATATTCTATTCTGATTATTGGATGCTATACTATTATTTTTAAAATATATTATTATGATGCATTAGCGCGCCATCTGTTATGAAAATTTGAAACTATTATAGACGCGTATGATTCTTTTAAAAATTAAACAATATCTACTGCCCTTACTTTAATGGAAAAAATTAATGGGAGGGCTTGGCTCATCAGTGGTGAACCCTTCCAGAAGTTTTGTCAGTTTAATCTACCATACCGCTGTTATATTGCATTTTGCGGTTTTCCTTTTATAGTGATACTGATGCTAGACACATGGAATGGGTATTTTAGATGAACTAGGGACATAAGCTTTGAGGACAGTAGAATTACATACAATTATAAATATATAATATGCTTCGAGCAATCGCTCTTCTGCAAATTTCAAATTATGTGTCTTTTATTATGTTCCGAATTTTCAAAATATATTATTAAATATTAAAATTGGCATATCCTGACCAGGAGCACATGTGCTTTACAGAAGGCAGAGCGCCATCTGGTGGAACAGAAATCAACTAAACATTGATTTAGCCTGTTCCCTGATATTTGGCCAACCCAATTTCTTGATAAATCAAGAAAAGCCATCCACGAACGCGTTTCGCGCTTTTGGCGCTCGTCAGCGTGGAGTAGGCTGAACCATTGCGACCAAAAAATAATTATGATCCCAATGGCTTCCTGAAAAACCAAGAAATGGGTATTTAAGGCCAAACTTGCGTAAATACGCTTAGCACATTAAAAAACGAAAGAAAAAAAAAGATAAAAAGATCAGATGTTGAAATCAATATTAAAATTGGCATATTAAATATTATTAAATATAATATTAAAAATAACCAAGAAAAATCTCTGTTCTAATGAATAATTCAATCTATTTGACGGGGTAGGCGACCTTTATTTATATACATGAAAAAAAAGAAAATAATAGAGGTCAGGTGCTGATATATTAAAAACAAAAAAAGGCATATCCTGACCGCTCATATGAGCATTTTAGATGGCAAAGCGCCATCTAGTGGAACAAAAATCAACTAAACGTTGATATAACTTGTTCCCTGATATTTGGTCATTCCAATGTCATGATAGATTTTTTTTAAAAAGCCAATTACGTACGCGTTTCGGGCTGTTGGCCCTTGTTAGCATGGTGTAGGTCTACGACCAAAAATGTGGTCCAAGAGGTTTACTGAGAAATCAAGATAATTTAACAAATCTAAAGAAAACGTTTAGTTCTTTTTTGTTCCAATAGATGTCATCTAAAGTGCTCATGTGAGCATTCAGGAAATGCTTTTTTTTATATCATACTAGCCGAATGACCCAGGCAACGCCCGTGTTTTACCCGATTGAATGTTTTGATTCAAATACTATTTTTTTACAATTATACATTGGCGCCTTAAATAAATGCATATATTGGTTAATAACTATAGCCTATAAAGGTGGCATGATCGTAGCCAACCAATAGGAGAGCGCCATTCCAAAAAAAAGCAAACGGTGACAGAGATGAAGAATTAAGAACGCATGACGCTCGTAACTGTATATAGAATATATATTATCATTCACAATTTTTTTACCTAAATTATTAATAAACAAACACTTTTTATTTATTTTAAGCGTATATTTAGATATAACCCTAATTAATATTCCATCATTTAAATTAAAATACATATATAATATAGCTACAAAATATACTACACGTTTTACAATACCAATTTTTAAAGGATAACAATATTCTAAAATAAGATTTTTTTATAATAAAAAAAACGATGGGTTATTTGATACGTTCCTGTTTAGAATTTTGATGTGAATTAAATACGATACGTTAAGTGTATTAATATTAATAATTAGTGGATATTTTAAACCATTTTAATTATAAGGTAATGGATGTGGGGCCACTCCACACGTCTAGGTTTACGGAAGTTTAGAAAAATACAATTAACCGGGAGTCGGTAAAAGAAACCCTTGAGGATATAAAAAAAAGTCAGACGATAATGGTACATTCTTACAGAAAATCTCTTGGAGAAAAATCCTCTATCATAATCAACTTTATTATAAGGAGAAATGTGTAAAAAAATACTCTTATGGAAATAATTATATTTTTAAAATGATAATATATTTATTTAGCTTTTATATTTAGAATATTTTGATATACGTATATACCTTGTGTGTGTGTGGTCCTATCATGGACATTTCTGAATTCATTATGGACATATTTATTTCATTAAGTGATTTTTTTTATTTCGTTAAGGACATTTATATACAGGTATATATAATATATAATAAAAGAATTACATGTTTATATTTTAAAAAACACACATATATATATAAATTTGAGGAAGTTGTACCTTTTACCATGTATATCGGGAATCAGACAATAACTCTGAAAGATACACTAATGGACAAAACTTAAGGAAGTTGTACCTTTTACCATGTATATCGGGAATCAGACAATAACTCTGAAAGATACACTAATGGACAAAACTTAAGGAAGTTGTACCTTTTACCATGTATATCGGGAATCAGACAATAACTCTGAAAGATACACTAATGGACAAAACTTAAGGAAGTTGTACCTTTTACCATGTATATCGGGAATCAGACAATAACTCTGAAAGATACACTCATGGACAAAACTTAAGGAAGGTGTACCTTTTACCATGTATATCGGGATTCAGACAATAACTCTGAAAGATACACTCACGGACAAAACTTAAGGAAGTTGTACCTTTTAGCATGTATATCGGGAATCAGACAATAACTCTGAAAGATACACTCATGGACAAAACTTAAGGAAGGTGTACCTTTTACCATGTATATCGGGATTCAGACAATAACTCTGAAAGATACACTCACGGACAAAACTTAAGGAAGTTGTACCTTTTAGCATGTATATCGGGAATCAGACAATAACTCTGAAAGATACACTCATGGACAAAACTTAAGGAAGGTGTACCTTTTACCATGTATATCGGGATTCAGACAATAACTCTGAAAGATACACTCACGGACAAAACTTAAGGAAGTTGTACCTTTTAGCATGTATATCGGGATTCAGACAATAACTCTGAAAGATAAATTCATGGACAAAACTTAAGGAAGTTGTACCTTTTATCATATATATATATATATATATATATATATAATAATAAATAGTTATTTAATTTTATAGTCCAGTTTTGTATCAAATCTAATCAAATCTAACTGATATAAGTTATCATTATTATCAGTTTGCTCCTTAAATTTTTTAAAATTAGAATCACTGTTATAATTTTATTATATAGTTTCTACACTATATATATATATATATATATATACTAGCAAAATGGCCCGGGCAACGCCCGGGTTTTACCCGACTGGACCCGGCTTCGCCTGGGTAGTGTTCGAGCGAGGTTTACTCATGAATGAATAGAGGCCCCAACTGTTTGTAAACTCAATGTAATGAATTTTCTTTCAGCAAAATGGAGATAAATTGCAAACAGCAATATCGAAAATGCTTGTAAAAAAATCTGAAATATAGGATCCATTTCACAAACACATCTAATGAATAGAGTGCTGTTTGGAGGAGTGGTCTAAACTGTTAGTTTTTAAAAACCATGACCCGGGATCATCGAATGCAGATTCAGGATCTTTGTTCTGAAAAAAAAAATTGTCCCAATGGCTCCTGATTCTTGAAAAAGTCCAACCCCTCCAGTGAGTGCAAGTAACCAAACTGGGCTTTTATTCTTAAAAATAAAAAAAAAAAAAAATCTAATGATTAGTGTGAATAAAGGAAAATGGTCGGCACAACCTGAAAATTTCACTTTGTCCACTTCACTCTCGGCTGTCCAAGAAGAAACAGCCAGAGCAAACATTTTAAAGGGCACCTAATCCGGAATTTACATATCTAAATAGTTAAGCAACTTTTATAAATGTAATATATTTCTGCAATATTGAAATACCTGGACTTGGAAGAATTTTGTATTAGTTATTGTTGCAGTTTTAGAAAAGTGTGGGAAATTGGATATTTTTACAAAAGAATATAATTTTTAAAATGGTATATAAAATAAAAAGGAAATTTGCATAATTTTCTAATAGTCAAGGGCAATTTTAAAAATACCAAAAAAGCAAGACCAAATAAATATATATATATATGTGATGTTTCAGTAACAGCATTGTTGCCATATAAAGACAAAATTACTGAATGTATTCAGTACCTTTGTCTGAAGATAGCCAAAATGTAAATGAAACCACACATAATGTATTTATTTATATTCGGTCTTGCTTCCTTTTTTTTTTATTATCCCTAGTACGCGTGGTACAGGCCATGATAACCATGGTGGGTAGGTAGCGACTGCTTTTACTGTAAGCGCACCACATGTCTACAAATGTGATACATTGCTACCAGCTAAATGCATTTTCACTATGGTGTGATTTCCACATGATGGATCTGTAGACACATTATAATCTCTCCAGAGCTTAAGGTAGCAAACAGTACTTTCACATTAGGAATAAGGACCTCTTCCCCTCGAAAAGAGCCAGTTTCAAACAGCAGTCTGGCCCTCTGCAAAAGTCATAGGTAATTTCAGCACTGAATGTGAAGTTCTTCCGCCCGCAAGCAATGTCGCAGCTATCCCTGAGGAAGCAACAGCAATGGCAATATTTTGTTCCTTCCTAACCATTGCTAATAGAAGATTCAAAAGAAATGTTTTACCCCCCGGCGCATCTAAAAATATAATTATGAGTTGTGACAAATTATTTTTTTTCTAAAACAGCATCAAAAACTCTTCTTTGTTCTGGCAAGAGTTTGGGCATCTCATGGATGCAACATTGTCTTCAAGTTCTGCCGTATCATACGCAAGTTCTCTCAAAATGTCAGAATTGGTAACCACATTTCTCCTGGGTGCTCCTAAGCCTATTTCCTGCAGTTTCTTCCCACATATAGATACGACACGATCCTCAATGTTACACAATGTTTCATTATATATCAGATCATTATACCTGATGGAGGAATCTAGAAGCTGATAACGAAGAAGAATATCACTTGCCATCTCATCTCTATAGGTAATTCATAACTGCTGAGGGTTTGAAATTGTGCACGTAGAAATTAATATGGCAAACAATTGCCTTACTCTTGTATGAGCCTGACAAAGAACGGCTTCATCCATTGTGACAACCCAATGGTTATCATTCTCCAATAATCTTCAGGTGCGCGTCTCCTATATAAAGGATAACCATTCTCATTAGTCTGTATTTCCAGCAAAAACTGTTTCGGATATTTTTTAGAACAGCTACTATTCTTCATACAGGGGGACACAGGGTTGGGCATCATAAAAGCGATGTATGTCGCTAACATGTTGCAGTACATTATCTCGCTGACGTAAAACAATGTCACGTGAGCCAAACTGATTACCAGCTAAGACAACCGCAACCTCATTAGCTGTAGGAGCATTATACCATCTAGGATGTTGACCAGGAGGTGTCCGATCTGCATTTACAACAACTCTGTATGCATCACTGGGGAGATTTTCAAGTGCAGTTTTAAACTGTTGAACCAGTAGATTGTGTTGGTGCAACATGCGCTGCAAACCCTGTACAATATTACGACGTACTCCCTGTATTTGCTGACATCTTCGATCAGTCTGAATATATTGCCTATAAAATAGATCTGAAGAAATCTACTTGGCTGGTTCTCAGATGGCATAAGTGAACCTATTCTGTGGTAGACCTGGCCTTGGATAGAAAATGTGGTTGGAAAAGTAACAGAGTGGGTTTGGTTTTCAGCTCCAGATGATGTCATTTGAAAGCAGGAATTATATTTGCGAATATTTCGCAAAAAATGGACTGAATCAGAATTCTCTCCGGATAATAGGCTGCGAAGTGGCTCGGGAGGTAAGTCAATTAATGGCAAACGGACTTTCCCGTTTGAACAGCACATTCCAGAAGACTTATCTTTCCATCTTAAGGCCCCACAAAACCTGCATGTAGTGGCCATCATCCCAAGGGAAATTAAAGGGTGCTTAAAGTATGCAACAGCAAAAGAATAATTAAAACCTGCATTTTCCATAGAAGACCAAACGCTGCCGAAAAAAATATTTGTTCTAGTATTCCTCCGAGTAGAAGAATATCTCTCTGAATGCGCCTGTAAGCGAGAATGGATGGGATCAGGTGTCTCTAACGACCGCAGAGTGGCTTGACGCGCTGACTGTTCACGCAATCTTCGAATATTCTGTGCTCTGGTTTCGCGCAGGCTGTAAGCATGCTGAACCCTAGAGCTATTGGAACGCTGAGAAAGATTGCTTCTCCAATGGCTTGGCATACCTACAACATAAAGCATTAGTAAAATGTGTATTAAAATAAGCTCGACTCATGACTAAGGCCAAAATAAAAAAAGTGCATAGAAATAATCTAAAAGGAGGGAAAAAATGCATAAAAAGCAGTGAAGTGGAAAAAAATGAAAGCTTAAAACAACTGATTAAAAAAAATCAAATGGAAGAAGCCTAAATCCTACCTAAACAAATGACAGCAAAACAAAAAAAAAACACAATGGAGGAAGACTCAAAAAAAGAAAAAAGTCTAATTTGGTTGAAAAAAACTGCCCAATAAATATGAGTAGAACATATTCTGGCTTCCCTCATCGGTCAGATTGCTGACTGTACATTTCTTTACTTAAAGCTAATTGTACCTATATATTAAAAAATATGTTTGGACCATATAGATATATATGAGCAGCTATATAATATGCAGCAGATAAATATAAATCCTACCTAAACAAATGACAGCAAAATAAAAAATTGAGCCTACCCTTAAAAAAAAAGCAGTTACTAAAAATGCATAGAAGCTGCTTACAATATAAATGCTAATAAGTATAAACCTATTGCATGGAACAAATATGGAGCGTTCCCAGTTAAGGGTATATTTGGTAGGCTGCACTGTACGTTGCCACCGCCGTACCTTCGAGGCGTTTTACACGAGTTAAAGATACAATTTCGGTGAAATACTTTGAATTTTACCAATTTAAATTATTATTTTAAAAAAGATTTAACAGTTAAAAAAAAAACATTTTTTAATATAAAATATTAAACTAATTTTTCTAAAAACGAACATTATTTTTTAATTATCTGAAACTGACCTAATTCAACTTATCTAAAACTAACCTTATTTAGCGATTAAACTAACCTAATTTAACCTATTTGAATCTAACCTCATATACACTTTTACACTACCTATTTAATTTCAAAATAAATTAAAATACGTTTATATTAAATAATAACATTTTAAAAAATCGACTTTCTCGTTCACACTTTTGTATCTATTCAATTATGTATTTTTTCTATTTATCTCTATAAAAAAATCTCTGTATAGTTTAGATTAAAATATTTTAAGTGGCATATTTTCAAGTCGTATATTTATACACAAGTTTTATATTTATTTTACAAATATTGTATAAGATGTGATTAATAAACTTTGTAAAAAATAATCTTAATACATTTTTAATAACATGACGTTATGTTATATTCTAATAGGTAAAATAGGTTAGTTTCAGACGGCTTATAAATTAGGTTAGTTTAAGGTGTGTTATAAAAAGGTTAGTTTCATTAATTAAAATCGGTGAGATTCAGATAGGTTATATTAGGTTAGTTTAATCGCTAAATAAGGTTAGTTTTAGATAAGTTGAATTAGGTTAGTTTCAGATAATAAAAAAAATAATGTTCGTATTTAGAAAAATTAGCTTAATATTTTATAAAAATTTTTTTTTAACTGTTAAATTTTTTTTAAAATTATATTTTAAATTAATATATTTAAATTGGTAAAATTCAAAGTATTTCACCGAAATTGTATTTTTAACTCGTGTAAAACGCCTCGAAGGTACGGCGGTGGCAACGTACAGCGCCGCCTACCAAATATACCCTTAACTGGGAACACTCCACAAATATATATAGTAAAATATATGTAGCAAGCTATACAGCAAAAACATAATTATTTTCAATAAATTTGAAAAAGAAAAAAATATAGAATATGAGCAGCTATATAATATGAAGCAGATAAATATAAATCCTACCTATACAAATGACAGCAAAACAAAAAATTGAGCCTACCCCTAAAAAAAGCTGTTATTAAAAATGCATAGAAGCTGCTTATAATATAAATGTTAATAAGTATAAAACGATTGCATGGAACAAACATATATAGTAAAATATATGTAGCAAGCTATACAGAAAAACATAATTTTTTACAATAAATATGAAAAAGAAAAAAATATAGAATATGAGCAGCTATATAATATGAAGCAGATAAATATAAATCCTACCTATACAAATGACAGCAAAACAAAAAATTGAGCCTAACCCTAAAAAAAGCAGTTATTAAAAATGCATAGAAGCTGCTTATAATATAAATGTTAATAAGTATAAAACGATTGCATGGAACAAACATATATAGTAAAATATATGTAGCAAGCTATACAGAAAAACATAATTTTTTGCAATAAATATGAAAAAGGAAAAAATATAGAATACACTGCTCTAAATCGTAAATGATTACATAATATATAATATAATATGAATATTCCCCTTATGAGAATCAAACAGTATACCTTATCTAAAAAAAATGTAGTATCAATTAATTTAGAAATAAATAAATAAATAATAAATAATAGAAATAATTAAATAAATATATATAATCTTACTATTTTCAAAACGATTTTAACCAGTTTTGGTACCGACGCGCTTCGCCTAGCCAGAACAAAGGAAAGGCTTAGACTTTCTATCAACAGTTGGAAATTACACTTACATTTTAATCACCAGTGTCTCGCCGCAAACATAATTCCACCTTCTTTAATTTTAAAAGATCCTGTCCGCACAAATTATTTTAGAAAAATATTATTTGAAACGGGTAAGAAACTTTTAAATGCTAGAAAATTAAGGAATATAATCTTACCTTTTGAAAAATGCAGCGTGTAACTAACAAAATAAGTTTAACCAATCAAATTCATGTATCGTCGCGACCAGTGCGGCGCCAAGCGGCAAAAGGCGGGAACTAATCCATTTCAGTTAAATACAGAGGGTGTTTCCTTTCAAATGAAACGATTTCAAACGTCCGTTAGAACTTTATTTTTCGAACGTGAATTTTTTTCATGTGTTCTATGTGCTTCCCCTTCTTCTTGGCTATCTCCCTGCATCGGACTTTCCAAGCTGCGAACACTTCCTTGACTTTGGAGAGCGAAACATTCGACCACTCCTCTTGTGCGGCTTTCCAAAGTCCGGCCTCAGTTTTGGGACGTCGGTTGAAGAGCCGTTGTTTCAACATACCGAACCCGTAAAAATCCAGTGGGCTGGCGTCGGGAGACTTCACTGGAATGTCCGAGTTCCTGATAAAATTTAGGCCTAGGGTGTCCTTAATTTCTTGTAGGAACTGTTGGGTTTTGTTGGAGGTATGGGAAGAGGCTTTGTCGTGATGAAGGAACACTTTGTCCATTTCCCCTGGGTAAAGGTCCTTCAGTTGTTCGATGACAGGTTTCAGAACGCATTCTATATAGAATTCTGAGTTCACCTTCACCTTCGATGGAACCTTTATGAGCGGAAGGACTCCACGGCCAGTCATTACCCCGACAACCATGAAACCTTTAGGGAAAGTTTCGGAGCATTGGTGAACCCAATTATCCGGGACCTGATTGCCTCTTTTGATGTAACAGATCTTCCGGATTCCATTGCAATACGTCACATACATCCATGCTTCGTCCAATGTTGCAGTATATTCCGATCTGGAACCGGCCAGGTGTTCCTCGTAGAGCTTCCGGGCATTCGTTGCACGGTTTTTCATGTGGAAAGGGGTGAGCTTGTGAACCTTGCCTTTTCGTCGGGTATCCAGTTCCAAATCTTTGTGAATGATGTTATTTATCGTTTTTAGCGATGTTCCACACATTCTGGAAAGTTGGCGCTGAGATGGTGGATTTTCAGTAGTTGCTAGCCGCTTTACCTTGGAAACCGTGGCGGGGGTCCGCACCGGACGTGGTCGATCGACTTGAAATTTTTGCCCATTGGATTCAGCTTCCCTTTTCTTTCCGATGCCATTTACTACCCTACATATTGTAGCTTTGCCAACATCTAGTCCTTCTGCTTTTAGCTTTTTCACTATGACGCTATAACTGTTTCCTTCTTTGGAAAGGGTCCGAATTGTTTGTTCGACTTGGAGCGTTAGTCTCTCTCCCCCCATGTTGCAAAAATCATGATACCTGATGAAAATGAATTCTCCAGAAGATTCTAGATCTATTGGAACCAGTGTCGTGTGCAGCATGCCTGCACGTGCAAAACGCGAGCGCGCGAAAATCGTTTCATTTGAAAGGAAACACCCTCCGTATTTTTTTAAAAAAGTACATTAACCTTTGTAGTTTTTTGAATAGCCTATATGTTAAACGAAATCTTCAGCTACCTACATGCGAAATTCCATAATGATTGAGTCAGTAGATTTTGCGTGATGCGATAACAAACATCGATTTCGCATTTCATTTTTATAGATATAAGGATATATCGGGATTCAGACAATAACTCTGATATTTGATACACAGTGACTTTTTTGGAGACTACACGAGATAACCAAGTGTGAACAAAATTGCCTCTGTCTTCTTAAAAATACAGACGCCAATATTATAGACTTTCTACTTCTTAGGTTTTGTCCATAAGTGTATCAACATATATAGTCACGACCGTCTTTCCACCGTCAATCAATTCCTCAATTCCTCACGTCACGGATGCGCGCGCATCATCATTATGATCATTATCATTATCTAATGATAATAATAATAATTATTATTATTATATTATTATTATTATTTTATTATCATCAACATATATAGTCACGACCGTCTTTCCACCGTCAATCAATTCCTCATGTCACGGATGCGCCCCCATCATCATTATGATCATTATCATTATCTAATGATAATAATAATAATTATTATTATTATATTATTATTATTATTTTATTATCATCAACATATATAGTCACGACCGTCTTTCCTCAATCAATCAATTCCTCATGTCACGGATGCGCGCGCATCATCATTATGATCATTATCATTATCTAATGATAATAATAATAATTATTATTATTATTATCAACATATATAGTCACGACCGTCCTTCCTCAATTCCTCATGTCACGGATGCGCGCGCATCATCATTATGATCATTATTATCTAATGATAATAATAATAATTATTATTATTATATTATTATTATTATCTTATTTTTATTTTATTATCCCTATATATAGTCACCACCGTCTTTCCTCATCGCTGTCCTCAATTCCTCATGTCACGGATGCGCGCGCATCATCATTATGATCATTATCTAATGATAATAATAATAATTATTATTAATATATTATTATTATATTATATTATTATTATTATCAACATATATAGTCACGACCGTCATGGGTTCTGTCACGGATGCGCGCGCTTCATCATTATGATCATTATCATTATCTAATGATAATAATAATAATAATTATTATTATTATCAACATATATAGTCACGACCGTCCTTCCTCAATTCCTCATGTCACGGATGCGCGTGCATCATCATTATGATCATTATTATCTAATGATAATAATAATAATAATAATTATTATATTATTATTATTATTTTATTTTTATTTTATTATCCCTATATATAGTCACGACCGTCTTTCCTCATCGCTGTCCTCAATTCCTCATGTCACAGAGGCGCGCGCATCATCATTATGATCATTATCTAATGATAATAATAATAATTATTATTAATATATTATTATTATATTATATTATTATTATTATTAACATATATAGTCACGACCGTCATGGGTTCTGTCACGGATGCGCGCGCATCATCATTATGATCATTATCATTATCTAATGATAATAATAATAATAATAATTATTATTATTATTATTATTATATTATTATTATTATCCATCCATTATATATGTTTTGTTTCCCACTTGGCAAATACGCAAGTAGGAAAAGCAGAATGATTGTTTACAAAACAATTTGTTCTCGTTAGGCTTAATTGAATATAATGTTTATACTAGTTTAAAGAAATAAGTTTACTTATCTTGGTCAGGCAATTATCCCAAGCTTTACAAATGAATTTATTTTATTTTTCTTTACATTGAATATTTAAAGAATACGATTTAAAGCCGCAGCTATGAAAGGCATGGTTCTTTTGTGGCGCGCGTTGGTAAGAAGAATCTTCTAGAAGGTGGCGAGCTCCCTCTGGCAGTCGGCCAGCTGGCCTCCCATTGGTCAGCGATGACGTAGCTCTCCGTACTTACATCGCTGCGCGCTGCCTCTGCCACTTATGTTAGAATAAAACGAAACATACTCCCCTCCTGTGGACATAGTCCACACACAAGGCAAAAGAAAAGGATCACATAGTGTAGAAAGTTTTTTTTTTTTTTTTTTGTAGAAGAAGAATTATTAGAATGGCAGAAGTGCAATCTTCGAGATGGGTCTTATTAGATGATGTTGTTTCTCTGTTTGAAGTTCCACAACTCGGACATTGCCATCCGCTCCAGGTGACACCTTGGTGATGCGGCCAAGGCTCCTCTGCATTGAAGGCATAGGAAAGTCTTTTACCAACACCAAATCTCCAACCTTCAGGTTGGAAGAGGGTCTTTTCCACTTGGACCGTTGTTGCAGATTGTTTAGATATTCCCTGGACCATCTTTGCCAGAAAACATCTCTGGCCTTTTGAATTAATTTCCATCTAGTTAAGTAGTTGTCATTAGGGTGATAACTGGGCTCTGGGAGTGCTGTTGATGGTCTTCCAATCAAAAAATGTCCTGGAGTGAGAGGGTTGAAATCATTTGGATCCGAACTCATCGGATACAACGGGCGAGAATTCAAGCACGCTTCAATTTGACTTGTCAGAGTATTGAGTTCTTCAAAATTTAAAACTGCAGATTTTAAACACCTTAGGAGATGATACTTCAATGATTTAATTCCTGCTTCCCAAATGCCGCCGAAGTTTGGAGCAGATGGAGGTATAAAATGCCAAGTGATGTGTTCATTAGCGACATAACTTTGAATTGAAGAATCTTTTACAAGTTGATGTATCTTATTCAAAATATTCTTAGCTCCTTTAAAGTTAGTAGCGTTGTCGGTGAAAATATCAGAGGGTTTTCCTCGACGAGAGATGAATCTTCTAAAAGCAGCGAGGAAGGCAGGGGTTGACAGATCTGAAACTATCTCAAGGTGAATAGCCTTCGTTGAGAAACAAATGAATAATGCTATATATGATTTTAATGTTACTTTTGTTCTTATGACATTAGGTTTAGTTATAAATGGTCCTGCGAAGTCTATTCCTGTTTTGCTAAAAGGGCTTGAGGGTATGATTCTATGGATAGGCAGATCTCCCATGATTTGTTTTGACACTTGGCGTTTCGTCTTGAAACATGTCATGCAACGATTAATGAGCTTTTTTACTAGAATTCTACCGGATGGAATCCAGTACTTTTGTCGGATGGCACACAGAGTTAATTGGAAACCAGAATGAAGATGCTCTACGTGGAATTGTTGAACAATCAATTCTGTAACAAAATGGTTGTGAGGAAGAATTATTGGATGCTTCTCATTGAATTGCAGGTTGGATTTGCGCAGTCGACCTCCTACACGTAGAATTCCTGATGAATCAATAAATGGGTTTAAGGATAAAAGTTTTGAGTTTGATGGTAGTACTTTGCTTTGATTACAACATTGAATTTCAGTTTTAAATTCTGAACTTTGAATGATTTGAATAAGAGTTCGAATTGAATTATCGAGCTCATTAGAGGACAATTCTTTGTGTTTTATTTTGTCGCTGCTGTGTCTAGTATTGTGGATAAATCTTAGGAGCCATGCCGTAACTCTGCTCAGCTTCCTGAATGTTGAGAATTTAAAAATAAAGTCTAGAATAGGACAAGTAGTGAAATGAACAATCGGAACAGTCTTTCTTTTTTCATGACAAACTTCTTTTGGAAGTTCATATGTGATTGGTAGCGGATCTTGTAAACTTGAGTTTGATAGCCAATCAGGACCATTCCACCAAAGTGAATGGTTTACTAGCTCTGAAGAAGTTATGCCTCTGGAGGCGCAATCTGCAGGATTATCCTTGGTAGACACATAGTACCAAGAAGATTGCAGAGTTAGTCGCTGAATTTCTGCAATCCGGTTACCAACAAAAGGTTTCCAATGTTTTGATTCAGATTTTATCCAATATAAAACAATCTGGGAATCTGTCCACAAAATTACTCGGTCAATCTGCAACAGCAATGAGCTGCAAATGGAATCATATAAATTTGAAAGGAGAAGAGCAGCACAAAGCTCCAGACGAGGTATTGACGTTGCCTTCAAGGGAGCGACTTTTGTCTTGGCAGCAATCAATGTGACTTGAACATGACCAGATTTAAAACGAGATTTCATATAAACAACTGATGAATATGCAGATTCGGAAGCATAAAAAAATCCATGGAGTTCTAAAGAATGTATAAGTCCCTTGCAGGAAATGTATCTAGGAATTTTAATATGATTTAGCATGGCCAAATCCATTTTCACTCTCCTCCAATGAGAACACAACGATTCAGACAAGGGATCATCCCGATCCAAATCCTGTTTCCACAAAGTTTGGAACAGAATCTTGAAGCTAATGATCACCGGTGATAACCATCCCAAAGGGTCATAAATTCGAGAAATGTCCGATAACAATTGTCTTTTAGAATATACGTCTTTTAGTGAATTGACTGTAATTGTGAAATTATCCGTGGATTGGAATCCAATTTATCCAAAGAATCTTAACAGATGAATTATCTCCGATTTCATATGAATCATGTGCTTTCAGCGCTTCTGGTACCTCTGAAAGAACCTCAGGGACATTTGACATCCATTTTCTTATGCAAAAGCCACCAGATAAAAGGATTTTACGGATATCATCAATGAGAACTTTTGCTTCTTCGATTGTTGTTGCGCCAGAAAGTAGGTCGTCTACATAAATATCAGTTTTTATGATTTTAGATGCCTCTGGGAACAGGAGTTCTTTGTCGGTGACAAGTTGCATCAAGGTACGGATTGCAAGATATGGTGCACACGACATTCCATAAGTTAATGTGAGCAATCTATACTCCAATAAAGATTCCAATGGACTATTTCTCCAGAAGATTCTCTGAAAGTCGAGATCAGAAGAGTTCACTTTTATCTGTCTGTACATTTTCTCAATATCTCCCGTAAAAGCTATAGGATTAGTACGAAACTTCACAAGAATATTGAAAATATCATGCTGCAATTTTGGTCCAGTATGAAGAAAGTCATTTAAGGAGTAATTGTTGCTCGTTTTGCACGATGCATCAAACACTACTCTTAATTTAGTAGTGCTGCTCTGCTCACGCAGAACGCAATGGTGAGGTATATAAAAGCACTTGTCTGATGGTTTGTCACGTTCGTTTTTCGGAATGAGCTCCATGTGGTTGAGAGAAAGGTATTCCATCATGAAATCCTTATATTGCTGAAGAAGATTCGAAGATTTGTGCAATTTTCTCTCAAGAGCAAGAAATCGTTTCATGGCATTCTGACGTGAGTCTCCGAGATTAGGCACAGATTTAAACGGTAGACCAACAGAATATCTTCCATCTGTTGATATGCAAAAGTTCTTGTCATAAATGTCCCCGCAACTCTTCTCCTCTTTAGTCAATGGAAGAGCGGCAGGAACCGATTCCAATTCAAAAAACTGTCGCAGATTATCATCTCCTTGGGATGTTGAGCATAATGAGATATAGTTGTTTCCAGTCTCAGAACTGGAAACATTTCCTGAAAGTATCCATCCTAACTTGGAACTACAGGCAGAGGGTCCTGGATGATTTTGGAATCGTAGCTTTCCTGTATATAAAAATGGGGCTAGGTCTGCACCAATTACTAAATCAATGGGACTTGTTTTATCAAAATTGGGATCTGCTAATAAAGTATTCTTAAGATGAGGCCAATTATCTCTATTTATCAGAAAATTAGGTAAATCAACAGTGATTTGATCGAGTATTATGGATGAAATTTTGAATATTCTATCAGAAAAATGAGGCTTAAATTGAAAAAAAAGTCTCACTAGCAGACTGCTGTATTGGTTGGTTACCAATTCCAAAAACTGTGAGTTGGCTCTTTTTAACAGGAAGATTCAACTTTTCACGACAATTTTCTGTTATCAGACTTCTCTGAGAACCAGTATCAATCAAAGCTCTGCATGGATGAAACGATCCATTTTCTGCTCTCACTCTCACGATAGCAGTAAATAATAAGATTGTCTCATTGGGCTTTGTTGTATCACTGAGAAAACATGAAACGCTAGATTTGGCAATTGGGGCTTCAATTGAAGTGGTATTCAAAAGTTCGGGTTGGAAGGAATGCAAAAGAGTGTGATGTTTTTTGTTGCATGATTTACAATGCATAGTGATTTTACATGACGTTACTCTGTGGTTGGATCGCAAACAATTGAAACAAAGGTTATTGGTTTTGACTATGTTCCATCTTTCAAGGAGAGAACTTTTATGGAACTTGTCACATTTGAATAAAGGATGTGAATGCTTGCATAATAGGCATTTATCATCACCTTTTGAAATAGAATTATATACATGTGTTTGTTTCACTACAGATTTATCCTCTTTAGCATAACCTTTTATCGATTGCGAACTTTTTGCTTGTTTTTCAAGAAACATAATAAATTTTTCGTAGGATGGAAAGCCATCATCTATCAACGTCAATTCCCATTGCCTTTTCAAATCATCACCTATTCTTCTTTGTAGGAAATGTATTAGAAAGATATCAACAAGTGTATTTCTCTCCAAACCCAGTGATTTCAAATTTCTCATGGCTTCATTACATATATCTAGTAGTTCGAAAATGGCTTTGGAATTTATTAGTTTTAAAGGTTTTAAAGTGAATAATTTTGTACATTGTGAAAAGGCAAGTTCTTTTTTGTTATCATATCTGGAGACCAATGTGGCCCAAGCATGGGCATAGTTTTCATCAATAACAGGAAATCCCCTAATAAGTCGTTCAGCGTCTCCAGTAACAGCTGATTGTAAATATTGCAGCTTTTGTGAATCAGTTAGAGCGGTATTGGAATCAATAGACAGAGAAAACAATTGCTTGAAACTAAGCCATTCGTTAACATCACCAGAAAAGGAAGGTAAATTAAATTTAGGAAGTTCTATTTTACTTGTGGTTGGTTGATTTGGATCATCAATTTTGCTTGAACTGGCTGTACAAGATACTTTATTGATATTCGCCACTAAATTTCTAAGATTATCTTTGTATTGCATAACTCTAGAAAAGTAAACTTTATCATCAAATTCAGAAAATGTTAAAAGATTACAATAAGTTTTTCAATGTTAGATTTTATATCTAAAATATCTTGTTTAAATGTCTGTAAATTTGCATCATCCTTCGATTCAATCATCTTGAGCGAAATTTGCTCAAAATAATCCACTTGTTTGAAATGAAATTCAAGAATATTTAAAGTAGCTTTAAATTTGGTAGCCATTTTTAATTTTTGCTATTATTAATTTTAATAATATATTTCAAAAATGAATTATAATTATTTATATTTAAATAATTATTTAATAGATTTATTCCCGGGTTTCGGCACCAATGTTTTGTTTCCCACTTGGCAAATACGCAAGTAGGAAAATCAGAATGTTTGTTTACAAAACAATTTGTTCTCGTTAGGCTTAATTGAATATAATGTTTATACTAGTTTAAAGAAATAAGTTTACTTATCTTGGTCAGGCAATCATCCCAAGCTTTACAAATGAATTTATTTTATTTTTCTTTACATTGAATATTTAAAGAATACGATTTAAAGCCGCAGCTATGAAAGGCATGGTTCTTTTGTGGCGCGCGTTGGTAAGAAGAATCTTCTAGAAGGTGGCGAGCTCCCTCTGGCAGTCCGCCAGCTGGCCTCCCATTGGTCAGCGATGACGTAGCTCTCCGTACTTACATCGTTGCGCGCTGCCTCTGCCACTTATGTTAGAATAAAACGAAACAATATATATAGTCACGACCTTCATGGGCCGGCCGGTTCTGTCACGGATGCGCGCGCACAGGGAGGTCACGTGCTCGCCGGCAGCCAACGGGCGCGCGCCGCCGGCATTACGTCATAGATTATAAACACAAGGTAATACGGCCAAATAAAAAAATAGTGTGTGATAAGGCACAATTTGGATTATCTACTTATATAATTGCCTTATTCTCTCTGTGTGAAGTTCACTGTGTGAAGTTCACGGATAGATTTTGGTCAGAATGGATAAAATAAAAAAAGTGTCAAGGGATGGGAATCGAACCCACGACCTTCCGCTTACCGGGCAGATGCCATGACCACTAGGCTACCCTGGACATATTTTTCCGTTCACATTTTTATTTTTATATTTTCAAGACACACAGTTTGGGGCGGGACGTTTCACAAGAGAGACATCCACGGCGCCAATTTATAATAGTAACAAATCGTATTTTAATTAAACCATTTTAAAAATATATACGCACTCGGGTAAAACCCGGGCGTTGCCCGGGCCATTCGTCTAGTCCCTATATATAGTCACGACCGTCTTTCCTCATCGCTGTCCTCAATTCCTCATGTCACGGATGCGCGCGCATCATCATCATGATCATTATCATTATCTAATTATAATAATAATTATTATTATTATATTATTATTATATATATATTATTATTATTATATTATTATTATTATTATCAACATATATAGTCACGACCGTCTTTCCACCGTCAACAATTCCTCAATTTCTCATGTCACGGATGCGCGCGCATCATCATTATGATCATTATCATTATCTAATGATAATAATAATAATTATTATTATTATATTATTATTATTATTATTATCAACATATATAGTCACGACCGTCTTTCCTCAATTCCTCATGTCACGGAAGCGCGCGCATAATCATTATGATCATTATCATTATCTAATGATAATAATAATAATTATTATTATTATATTATTATTATTATTATCATATATAAAAATGAATGTTTGTATGTTTGTTTGTTTGTTGGTTTGTTTGTATGTCCGGTATACAAATTCGCAGTAGTTCACTAATTCAAACCAAAATTTCCATAAATATGTAAAAAAAATACGGGGAAGACGATAGGCTATTTAAAAATATATATAAATAAATTATTAAAACTATATATTTAGTCAGAAAATGATGATGACGATATTGCTGTATCATGTTTGATTATCAGATACAAAATTATATCGGGAAAAATTCCAAAAAGCAGGGACCACGGGTGAAACCAGTTCATTATTTTGTACGCAGGAACAAAATTCTAACAGAAAAACATTCATTCGAGCAGAAAACAAAAGCCAAATCATCTTTCTATAAAAATATCGCTTCTCAGACACAGTTTGGAGCGGGACGTTTCACAAGAGTGACATCCACGGCGCCAATTTATAATTGTAACGAATAGTATTTGAATAAAAACATTTAATCGGGTAAAACCCGGGCGTTGCCCAGGTCATCAACATATATAGTCACGACCGTCTTTCCACCGTCAACAATTCCTCAATTCCTCATGTCACGGATGCGCGCGCATAATCATTATGATTATTATCATTATCTAATGATAATAATAATAATAATTATTATTATATTATTATTATTATTATCAACATATATAGTCACGACCGTCTATCCTCAATTCCTCATGTCACGGATGCGCGCGCATCATCATTATGATCATTATCATTATCTAATGATAATAATAATAATAATAATTATTATTATTATCAACATATATAGTCACGACCGTCTTTCCTCAACAATTCCTCAATTCCTCATGTCACGGATGCGCGCGCATCATCATTATGATCATTATCTAATGATCAACATATATAGTCACGACCGTCTTTCCTCAATCAATTCCTCAATTCCTCATGTCACGAATGCGCGCGCATCATCATTATGATCATTATCATTATCTAATGATAATAATAATAATTATTATTTTTATATTATTTTATTATTTTATTATCAACATATATAGTCACGACCGTCTTTCCACCGTCAACAATTCCTCAATTCCTCATGTCACGGATGCGCGCGCATCATCATTATGATCATTATCATTATCTAATGATAATAATAATAATTATTATTATTATATTATTATTATTATTATTATCAACATATATAGTCACGACCGTCTTTCCTCAATTCCTCATGTCACGGAAGCGCGCGCATAATCATTATGATCATTATCATTATCTAATGATAATAATAATAATTATTATTATTATATTATTATTATTATTATCATATATAAAAATGAATGTTTGTATGTTTGTTTGTTTGTTGGTTTGTTTGTATGTCCGGTATACAAATTCGCAGTAGTTCACTAATTCAAACCAAAATTTCCATAAATATGTAAAAAAAATACGGGGAAGACGATAGGCTATTTAAAAATATATATAAATAAATTATTAAAACTATATATTTAGTCAGAAAATGATGATGACGATATTGCTGTATCATGTTTGATTATCAGATACAAAATTATATCGGGAAAAATTCCAAAAAGCAGGGACCACGGGTGAAACCAGTTCATTATTTTGTACGCAGGAACAAAATTCTAACAGAAAAACATTCATTCGAGCAGAAAACAAAAGCCAAATCATCTTTCTATAAAAATATCGCTTCTCAGACACAGTTTGGAGCGGGACGTTTCACAAGAGTGACATCCACGGCGCCAATTTATAATTGTAACGAATAGTATTTGAATAAAAACATTTAATCGGGTAAAACCCGGGCGTTGCCCAGGTCATCAACATATATAGTCACGACCGTCTTTCCACCGTCAACAATTCCTCAATTCCTCATGTCACGGATGCGCGCGCATAATCATTATGATTATTATCATTATCTAATGATAATAATAATAATAATTATTATTATATTATTATTATTATTATCAACATATATAGTCACGACCGTCTATCCTCAATTCCTCATGTCACGGATGCGCGCGCATCATCATTATGATCATTATCATTATCTAATGATAATAATAATAATAATAATTATTATTATTATCAACATATATAGTCACGACCGTCTTTCCTCAACAATTCCTCAATTCCTCATGTCACGGATGCGCGCGCATCATCATTATGATCATTATCTAATGATCAACATATATAGTCACGACCGTCTTTCCTCAATCAATTCCTCAATTCCTCATGTCACGAATGCGCGCGCATCATCATTATGATCATTATCATTATCTAATGATAATAATAATAATTATTATTTTTATATTATTTTATTATTTTATTATCAACATATATAGTCACGACCGTCTTTCCACCGTCAACAATTCCTCAATTCCTCATGTCACGGATGCGCGCGCATCATCATTATGATCATTATCATTATCTAATGATAATAATAATAATTATTATTATTATATTATTATTATTATTATTATTATTATCAACATATATTGTCACGACCGTCTTTCCTCAATTCCTCATGTCACGGATGCGCGCGCATCATCATTATGATCATTATCATTATCTAATGATAATAATTATTATTATACTTATCTACTTATCTATATTAATAAAATGCAAATTTCATAAGTGTTGTTCACTAAAAACTTTCGTTACAATGCATCAATTTCGACCAAATTTTCAACATTTATGTAAAACGAGATGGAGCAGGTTTTGCTTAACATCAAAATATTTTTCCTAACTTTAACATGCGTAACTTCGCTGTTATCGATTAAATACAAATAAATCAACAGAGTTAATTTTATTTATATATAAATACAAAAAAAAACAGCAATTCAATCAACTCAATCTAAAAAAAATATTCAAAACAAGCAATTTTAAGATAACACCATATGTAAAACAGTCGGCCAAGAAAACAACAACGATATTACATCTTTCTCACATATTCACACACAATCTTGATTAATAATTAAAACTAATCTTTAACATTGTTTATTATACTTCATAATATATAATATTCGTTAGGCAAACTTTCACTCGGATAAAACCCGGGCGAAGCCGGGTACACATCCGCTATCTACTTATATAATTGCCTTATTCTGTCTGTGTGAAGTTCACTGTGTGAAGTTCACGGTGTGAAGTTCACGGATAGATTTTGGTCAGAATGGATAAAATAAAAAAAGTGTCAAGGGATGGGAATCGAACCCACGACCTTCCGCTTACCGGGCAGATACCATGACCACTAGGCTACCCTGGACATATTTTTCCGTTCATAAAGTTAATATATGATGCCAATATATATAATAATTGTATAAATGAATGCAAGACAAAATCACCGCGAATGTTTCTTTTTTTTTTAAAGGCAATTTCTTTTTAAGGCAATTATAGTTTTGCACAATTACTTAATCTTTCAAAATAAATAACAATACTTAAATGAAAATATGTTTCTTTAAATAAAATAAAATAAACTTTTAAATCGGTAACCTTTTTTATGAGAACCTTTAAATATATATAAGTACCTTATAATTGTAATGAATAGTATTTTAATTAAAACATTTTAAAAACACACAGTTTGGAACGGGACGTTTCAAAAGAGTGACATCCATGGCGCCAATTTATAATTGTAACGAATAGTATTTAAATTAAAATATTTTTAAAATATATACGCACTCGGGTAAAACCCGGGCGTTGCCCGGGCCATTCGTCTAGTCAACATATATAGTCACGACCGTCCTTCCTCAATTCCTCATGTCACGGATGCGTGCGCATCATCATTATCATCATTATGATCACTATTATCTAATGATAATAATAATAATTATTATTATTATATTATTATTATTAT
This sequence comes from Cordylochernes scorpioides, assembly GCA_030710605.1. Lineage (NCBI taxonomy): Eukaryota > Metazoa > Arthropoda > Arachnida > Pseudoscorpiones > Chernetidae > Cordylochernes > Cordylochernes scorpioides. The sequence continues at coordinate 102,745,030 of CP092863.1, read as the reverse complement.
TTTATTATCAACATATATAGTCACGACCGTCTTTCCTCATCGCTGTCACGGATGCGCGCGCATCATCATTATGATCATTATCTAATGATAATAATAATAATTATTATTATTATATTATTATTATTAATATATATAGTCACGACCGTCTTTCCTCAATTCCTCATCGCTGTCACGGATGCGCGCGCACAGGGAGGTCACGTGCTCGCCGGCAGCCAACGGGCGCGCGCCGCCGGCATTACGTCATAGATTATAAACACAAGGTAATAAGGCCAAATAAAAAAATAGTGTGTGATAAGGCACAATTTGGATTATCTACTTATATAATTGCCTTATTCTGTCTGTGTGAAGTTCACTGTGTGAAGTTCACGGATAGATTTTGGTCAGGATGGATAAAATGAAAAAAGTGTCAAGGGATGGGAATCGAACCCACGACCTTCCGCTTACCGGGCAGATGCCATGACCACTAGGCTACCCTGGACATATTTTTCCGTTCACATTTTTATTTTTATATTTTCAAGACACACACAGTTTGGGGCGGGACGTTTCACAAAAGAGACATCCACGGCGCCAATTTATAATTATAACGAATAGTATTTTAATTAAAACATTTTTAAAATATATACGCACTCGGGTAAAACCCGGGCGTTGCCCGGGCCATTCGTCTAGTATTTATATATGCGAGAACAATTTCTCTTCTATACAAGTATAAGGATTGTGATACAAAAAATACCCTTTATTGATTAATCAAGAAAGGTAAACCGTGTGTACGCATTTCAAGCTGTTGTTCCTCATCAGCATGGTGCAAACTGTACCTCGAACGACCAAAAGGCTAGTCTTTGAAGCTTCCTTGATAATCAAGAAATGATTATTTAAGGAATTAATTCTCATCACGCTGATGAGGGCCGACAACTCGAAACGCGTACTTGCTTAGGTTTTCTTGATTAATAAAAAACGGTATATAGTCTATTCTGGAATAATTAAAATAATCAACGATTAGTTTATATGTATTCCGTCATATGGCGTAAGCCATCAGCAACTTTCAGCAGCACAATCAAGAGTTGCCTTTTTTTTTTCTTAATTTATCAACCTGATCCTAGTACAACTTTGCCTTTTTTGATAATTTAAAAAAATAGTTATTCTTCATATATATACATTTTTCCTAGTTTTGAAAAACACTATTTGTAGGATTGCATAACAAACTATGAAGGGGTCGGTGGAAGGATGGTTTAAACACTATTTGTAGGATTGCATAACAAACTATGAAGGGGTCGGTGGAAGGATGGTTTAAACACTATTTGTAGGATTGCATAACAAACTATGAAGGGGTCGGTGGAAGGATGGTTTAAACACTATTTGTAGGATTGCATAACAAACTATGAAGGGGTCGGTGGAAGGATGGTTTAAACACTATTTGTAGGATTGCATAACAAACTATGAAGGGGTCGGTGGAAGGATGGTTTAAACACTATTTGTAGGATTGCATAACAAACTATGAAGGGGTCGGTGGAAGGATGGTTTAAACACTATTTGTAGGATTGCATAACAAACTATGAAGGGGAAGGATGGTTTAAACACTATTTGTAGGATTGCATAACAAACTATGAAGGGGAAGGATGGTTTAAACACTATTTGTAGGATTGCATAACAAACTATGAAGGGGAAGGATGGTTTAAACACTATTTGTAGGATTGCATAACAAACTATGAAGGGGAAGGATGGTTTAAACACTATTTGTAGGATTGCATAACAAACTATGAAGGGGAAGGATGGTTTAAACACTATTTGTAGGATTGCATAACAAACTATGAAGGGGAAGGATGGTTTAAACACTATTTGTAGGATTGCATAACAAACTATGAAGGGGAAGGATGGTTTAAACACTATTTGTAGGATTGCATAACAAACTATGAAGGGGAAGGATGGTTTAAACACTATTTGTAGGATTGCATAACAAACTATGAAGGGGAAGGATGGTTTAAACACTATTTGTAGGATTGCATAACAAACTATGAAGGGGTCGGTGGAAGGATGGTTTAAACACTATTTGTAGGATTGCATAACAAACTATGAAGGGGTCGGTGGAAGGATGGTTTAAACACTATTTGTAGGATTGCATAACAAACTATGAAGGGGTCGGTGGAAGGATGGTTTAAACACTATTTGTAGGATTGCATAACAAACTATGAAGGGGTCGGTGGAAGGAAACCGTTGATTTCGACCGTCCCGGGATCGAATCCCGCATGAAGCACTTTTTTTAAATAAAAAAATCTCAAATGGCCCCCGATTCTTTCAAAAGTCCAACCCCACCAGCGAATGCAAAGTAACCAAACGGGGCTCTGGCACATTTGTAAGTGCAAATGTCGAATTGCACTTTTCACATGTGTAGACATGTGGTGCACTTACAGTAAAAACAGTCGCTAACTTCTACCCACCGTGATTATCATGGAATGTATAACGTGTACTGTAGGAATAATTAAATAATAATAATAATAGTAAAACTATTTTTATATATATAACGACGTTTACCGCAAATATTTCTTTTTATTGAACGAAATATTTTCATTATTTAAAATAATGTTCTGTAAAAAGAAACATTTACGGTAAAACTTGTTATAGGTCGTTCTATAAACATAGCCGCATTATATTGTATTATATATATACCTATACACAGAAATATAAATAGTAATTTATTTGAAGGATTTATAAAGAATATTATACCATAATGAATTGTTATAAAGGCTACGTAAAAAACGAAACCAATTAAGAAATAGATGAATTGCAACAAGAAAAAAAAATCTCTCAAAATCCCACGGCAGATCAAATGAAATATATAAATAGTTAATAGGAATACTTAATTGAAAACAAATTAGTTTTGTATATAAAAAAGATAAATACCTTTTGGAAAATTTATTAGGCTAAATTTCTTTCTCTTTTAACGTTTTTATTAATTGTAAATTTCCTATTAGTGATTCTAGCAAACAAATCGAAAAGTGTCCATGAAATAAATTTCTACTTTTCTTATCTCTTTTCAAATCCATTTTCATTTCAAACCAATTTGACATCAATCTATTTATATTTTTTGTTTTAATTGTTTTTTTCTTATCTATTTGTGTGTGTAGAGGTATATTTTTAATGTGTTTCCTTTTAATATATGGACGATAAAAGCATTTAGTAGATGAACATGTGTTTTTTTTTTCTATAAATTATTAAGCTTCTTTGTTTTCTACAATTAATTAAATTATATAAGAAATATCGTTTTCAAAAGCGATTACATAAGAATTAATTTATCTTTTGTTACGTATGGGTCTAATTTTATGTAATGCAATTGTTTTATTTTCGATAAAAAGGTATATATTACTAATTCCATTTCAATTATAGCAGAAAATACACTAATGGACAAACTTAATAAAGAGGAAAGTCTTTGATGTCGCCGGTCGTCTCCTTTTTTTTCATACCTTTGTCTTTAATAAAGGTCACTGTGTATAAAATATCTTTCAGAGTTATTGTCTGAATCCCGAAATACATGCTAAATTTAAACTTACCTAAGTTTTGTCTATGAGTGTATCTTTCAGAGTTATTGTCTGAATCCCGATATACATACTAAAAGTACAACTTCCCTAAGTTTTGTCCATGAGTGTATATCTCTTGCTTATTCTCTCAGTGTAATTCTAATCTGTACATATTGTGGTGCCAGATAATTCGCCGATAGATGTCACAAGCTACTTCTATTTTTATTTACTACATATATATATATATATTAAAAATGGCAAATCCTGACCAGGAGCACATGTGCTTTTCAGAAGGCAGAGCGCCATCTGGTGGAACAGAAATCAACTATTCATTGATTTAGCCTGTTCCCTGATATTTGGCCAACCCAATTTCTTGATAAATCAAGAAAAGCCATCCACGAACGCGTTTCGCGCTTTTTGGCGCTCGTCAGCGTGGAGTAGGCTGAACCATTGCGACCAAAAAATAATTTTTGATCCCAATGGCTTCCTGAAAAACCAAGAAATGGGTATTTAAGGCCAAACTTGCGTAAATACGCTTAGCACATTAAAAAACGAAAGAAAAAAATAAAAGATAAAAGATCAGGTGTTGAAATCAATATTAAAAATGGCAAATCCTGACCAGGAGCACATGTGCTTTTCAGAAGGCAGAGCGCCATCTGGTGGAACAGAAATCAACTATTCATTGATTTAGCCTGTTCCCTGATATTTGGCCAACCCAAGGTTCAGCCTACTCCACGCTGACGAGCGCCAAAAAGCGCGAAACGCGTTCGTGGATGGCTTTTCTTGATTTATCAAGAAATTGGGTTGGCCAAATATCAGGGAACAGGCTAAATCAATGAATAGTTGATTTCTGTTCCACCAGATGGCGCTCTGCCTTCTGAAAAGCACATGTGCTCCTGGTCAGGATTTGCCATTTTTAATATTGATTTCAACACCTGATCTTTTATCTTTTATTTTTTTCTTTCGTTTTTTAATGTGCTAAGCGTATTTACGCAAGTTTGGCCTTAAATACCCATTTCTTGGTTTTTCAGGAAGCCATTGGGATCAAAAATTATTTTTTGGTCGCAATGGTTCAGCCTACTCCACGCTGACGAGCGCCAAAAAGCGCGAAACGCGTTCGTGGATGGCTTTTCTTGATTTATCAAGAAATTGGGTTGGCCAAATATCAGGGAACAGGCTAAATCAATGAATAGTTGATTTCTGTTCCACCAGATGGCGCTCTGCCTTCTGAAAAGCACATGTGCTCCTGGTCAGGATTTGCCATTTTTAATATTGATTTCAACACCTGATCTTTTATTTTTTTTCTTTCGTTTTTTAATATATATATATATAAGCCATACCCTAACTAAAAGCAGATGTGCTTTTTTTTTAGATGGAAGAGCGCCATCTAGTGGAACAGAAATCAACTAAACGTTGAATTAGCCTGTTCCCTGATATTTGGCCATCCTAGTTTCTTGGAAAAATCAAGAAAAGCCATTCACGAACGCGTTTCGGGCTGTTGGGCCTCGTCAGCGTGGTGCAGGCTGTACCTCTACGACCTTAAATATTTGATCCCAGAGGCTCCTTGAGAAATCAAGAAATGGGTATTTAAGGCCAAATTTGCGTAAATTACGCATAATATGTGAAAGAAATAATATAAAAATATTTTGGTCGCAGTGGTACAGCCTGCTCCACGCTGACGAGAGCCAAAAATCCGGAACGCGTACGTGGTTGGTTTTTCTTGATTCATCGAAAATATGGTTAGCTAAATATCACCCAACAAATAAAATCAACGTTTAGTTGATTTTCGTCCCACTAGATGGCGCTCTCCCATATAAAATGCTCATGTGAGCGTTCAGGATATGCCATTTTTTGTTTTTAATATCAAAACCTGATTATTTTTCTATGATTTTCCTATGTTTTTTGACATAAATAATATATGTGTATATGTGTGTAGGCATCCAGACACGCCCCAGCGTGCATATCTCCATATAAATTTCCATAACAGAATGATCATCTATTTTATTCAACAACACAAAAGGGAATGTTAACTGTTTGTAAAAAAATGGTCATAAATAAAAATACTAGTTTATTCAAATTGTTTTTGTATATTATTTACATATCAAATACATTTACATATGTAATACATTTATATATGCAACACATTTACATATTCATGCATTCACATATTCATAATTCGTTTTGAAAATAGAGCAATCCATATATAAATCATTAGATAATAAAACGGCATATATTGGATTTGATAAAAATTTATTTGCCAATATTTCGGTTGGCTGAATGCCAACCTTTGTCAAGGCATTACATTTTTGTATTTTTGTTACATACCTTGATAAATGTTTGGCGTTCAGCGAAACAAAATATTGGCAAATAAATATTTTATTCAATCCAATATATGCCTTTTTATTATCTAATATTCATAAATATATTCACTTATGAAAACAAAACTTAAGGAAATGGAAAGTCTTTGATTTCGTTGGTGGTCTTTTTTTTTTTTCTAGAGGAGACCCTCCAAGCGGTTTCGTCATTTTAATCTACCATACCCCAATAATATTGCATTTTGCTGTTAATATGCTTCGAGAGCAATTGCTCTTCCGCAAACATCAAGTAGAGTATTTTCAGAAGAATTATAATATGATGCATTAGAGTGCCATCTGTTATAATAAATTGAAACTATTTTTGATTTTTGCATTAAAAGCAGTGTAAAATTGTTTAATTTTAAAACAAATCGTACACATCTAAAATTGTTTCAATCCCTATATATATATATATGTCAGTGTATGTATGTATGTGTGTTTGTTCCTATGTCGGCTATACACGTCCACAATGCGTAACTAATCTGACTGAAATTATAACAGTATATAGAGTAGAATCTGGAAAAATGTATAGTGAAATTTTCAGGTTCTATCCCGAATATTTTTCGAGTTATTTGCAAATTTGCTCTTTCGCTCGCAAGCAGCGCCTCTAGCGGTGAAGATGGGAGGTAATATCAGCTGACCTAATGTAAATGTAAAACGTGTTTCAACCAGGACATAGAGAAAAATCTGGAAGAGATATTTCGAATTTTTAGCCAAGAAAAATTGAAATTGACAGGTTCTGGGCAAAAATAGTTGTTTTTTAGTCAGAAAATGATTATGACAATATTGCTGTATCATGTTTGATTATCAGATACAAAATTATATCGAGGAAAATTTTCAAAAAGCAGAGACCACGGTTGAAACCAGTTCATTTTTTTGTATGCAGGAACAAAGTTCTAACAGAAAAACATTCATTCGAGCAGAAGACACAAAGCCAGATCATCTTTGTATAAAAATATCGCTTCTCAGACACAAGTTTGGAGCGGGACGTTTCACAAGAGTGACATCCACGGCGCCAATTTATAATTGTAACGAATAGTATTTGAATAAAAACATTTAATCGGGTAAAACCCGGGCGTTGCCCGGGTCATTCGGCTAGTTTATTATAAATTAAACTTTATTGCAAGGATCTATGAATTCCTAATGGCAACTTCTATCTTCAATAAAAACGGTCATATCTCAACTAAGGTAATAATCACGATAAGGAAATCGTCTTGAGAAACAAACACAAACAAACAATAGTTTAAAAATAAATGAAAAAAAACTAATTTTTACCAAGCTCTATA
>CP092863.1:102713332-102737781 GCA_030710605.1 Cordylochernes scorpioides | reverse complement strand
ATGCAACAATTTTTAACACACGTCTCTATAGATATTGTTGAGATGGAAAACACATGAAGCCTATACAGTAGATATAAAAATAGTGTAGTTGGATCTGTAAAGAGAAAAATCAATATATTTCGCGAGATTGCTCCCTCTTTATCAATTTATTGCACAACAAACTTAATTTACAAATTCTTTTAGAGCACATTAAAATGACTTTGTCATTGGTCACAAATAATTAATAATAATAATGTATCCAATTGTTGTGTTTCCATGTGACGAACAAGTATTTGTAAATTATGTTTATTTTGCAATAAATCAATATAAATATTTTAAGAATAAATTGTTTTATTTTTCTTCACAGATCCAGGTACGCCAATTTTGTATAAATTTATTTAAACCGCTGGGAGTGTTTACCACTGATCAGCCAGGCCCTCCCATTATTTTTTCCATTGCAGTAAGGACAGTAGAAATTGTTTATTTTTAAAAATAATCATACACGTCTATAATAGTTTTGAATTTTGATAACAGATGGCGCGCTAATGCATCATAATCAATGGATCGCCTTTTAACTCAAACTATACATTAGAGTCTCTCATGAGCTACAAATATGTCTAAAACACCTTATAAACATTATCTCTCTTAGCGGGCCTATCTTATCAGAGACTTTGTCATGTCAGATCGAGTCAAATATAAACAATATTTCAATCATAATAGCCCCATCTAATGATCTCTAGGAGAGGCCAGGTTTAGCTATGTTTTAGATCATGGAAAACATAAAATTCCTATTTTCAAGAGAACCATTTTATATAAAACTTTACAATGAAAATTACTAATAAAATTTTATCTTAGAAAATATATGATGATAAAAAAATAAAAATAAAATGATAAAATAATGGAAGGGCATTGCTCATCAGTTGTAAACCCTCCCAGCGGTTTCGCCAGTTTAATATACCGATGTAATATTGCATTGAGCTATCTTCCTTTTATAACATTACTGAAGTTAAATTCTTGGAAATGGTATTTTAAATGAACTATGGATATAGTTTTTGAGGAAAGTAGAAATATATACAATTATAAATATATAATATGCTTCTCGAGCAATTTATCTTCCGCAAATTGCAAATAAAAGTAGTTTTAAAGTGGATTATATGTAAATGTAGGATGTGACATTAAGTATTTTATGACATAATTCCTGGCACGGTTTCACCAGTTTATTCCACAATACCGCTCTGTAATATTGAATTTTGTAGTTTTACTTTTATACCGCTACAGAAGCTGACCTCTTGAAAACGGTATTCTAAATGAACTATGAGCACATAAGCTTCGAAGGAAGCAGAAATATATATGAAAGGTTTCGAGAAATGCTCTTCCGCAAATTGCAAAGTAAAAGTATTTTATATAAAAACACAAAATTAATTTATTTTTAAGAAGAGTATATTAAAGTGTATGTAAATATAAGGTGTATATTGTATTGTTGTAAGTATTTATCGACATAATTCCTGGCGAGATATTGCTGGCGACATTGTTGGAGTCTGTTGGTGACAATAGAGATGTCGCGTATCTCAGGTTTCCCCTTCAGTGATTTCTTCTCAAGTCTCTTCTGTTTATGGTGTTACGTAATCAATACGCCTCGATTCCTTCTTTATCACACACAAAGCTCTTTCTCGATTTGTCCCTTTAGTCATTCCGATTTTGATGATCTTTCCAACATTCATTCCTTCGAGAAAATGATACAAATGTGACATTGTAGTACATAAATAAAGAAAAAGGCATCTCCTATGAATCATTTATGTATTCATTATCAAATCAGACGCAATATCCCCACAAGGGATGCTTACGTCAAGAAACAACACTAAGATACTATATTGCATAAACCATTGAATAATTACAAGGTTTGAGTTTAAAGAAGAAAGGAAAAGACATTAAAATCATGCTTGAATTTACAACCAACTAATGAAACAAACACAAATAAATATACCTAGTTTGGCTATTACACGGTTCCTATGAATCATTTAATACAGTATTAGAGTTCTAAGAAACGGTCTAGTAGATTGAATTGGCGAAAGCGCTGGGAGGGTTCACCACTGATGAGCCAGGCCTTCCTAATTTTTTTCGTCGCAGTAAGGAGAGTATAAAACATTTTGTTTTATGTTTAAAAGAAACATTCGTGCTTTAATGTCTTCATTTATAATATATAGATGACACGTTATACCTTTATATTAATAAAGAAATTTTAAAAAGACATCTCCTTATCGTGCAACTGAAAGTTGATAATGGCTTGCGTCTATTCCCGAATAATTAATAATCAACGAATAGTTGATATTTATTCCAATAGATGGCGCAAGCCATCAGCATCTTGCCATCAATTTCACAATAAGGAGATGCCGTTTTTTTCTTAATTCATATATTTATTAAATCTATATATAATAAATGAAAGCATTAAAGCACGAATGTATCTTTTAAATATATAACAAACTTCTACTGTCCTTACTGCGATTAAAAATATATATTTTGTGAATGCTTGGCTCATCAGTGGTGAACCACCCTGCAGTTTCGTCAATATAATCTACCAGACCGCTTCTTTAGAGCTCTAACACTGTATTGGATCATTCTGCTTATATATGCTATGCTGAAGGGTGCAATCTTAGAAATGTAATTCAAGAAAACTATGGACATGAGCTTTTAGGACAGTAGAATTACATTCAAATATTTCCATTGAGCAAATTACTTCCGCAAACAATAAGAGAACGGCCAGTTAGGTGTAAATTAACATACGTGCCTTAATGCTTTCATTTCAGAGATATAGATGGCACGTTATTTTATTTTTTTATTATCCCTAGTACACGTGGTACAGGCCATGATAATCATGGTGGGTGTTTAGTGACTGATTTTACTGTAAGTGCACCACATGTCTAAAACATGTGAAAGGCAATTAGACTTTGCACTTTAAAATGTGCCAGAGCCCCGTTTGGTTAATTGAACTCACTGGTGGGTTTGGACTTTTGCAAGATTCGGAGGTTATTGGAGAATTTTTTAATTTAAAAAAAAGTTCACAATGCCGAATTCAATCTAGGGTCGTAGCGGTCGAAAAACAATGGTTTAGACCATCCTTCCACTAACCCCCATGCCGCGTTATTGCTCTGTATTAATACATTTTTATATAATAACAAATCTCGGAAAAAAAGAAAAGAATAAACATATATTAATATATTATATAAATTTCTCCTTATCCTATAACATATTTCAAGAAACTAATGGAGGTTTAAAAAAAAAAGGAATCTTATTTGATAATATTTTTAGGTTGTTCCTTATAACATTTTTTTTTCTACTTCTCCAATTAAAATTCACGAAGGGAAAAAAAGTGAATAAAACTAAAATTTTCTAGAAATTTCTTATTAAGTTTTGTAATCTTATTATAAAAGTTTAGGTGTTGAACTTTTATCAATCTCTCTTGATTAAAAAATTAATATTTTATAAAATAATATAAATTATCCATATACATCATCTCTTATTATTATATATGTGTTTTAAACTATATGTGTAATATATATATATTATATTTTAATATTTTATATATATATATATATGGATAAAATAATTTGGGAAGTAATATTTCTGAAAATATTTGTTTTATATAAAAATTGTAAATTTAAACTCAATCTCCTAAAGAGTTAAAAATTCTCAATATTTACCCTAACTTAGTAATTATAAAATTTTGTATGCAACTCAAGATAAACAAGTTTATATACACTCACAGACAAAACTTAAGGAAGTTGTACCTTTTAGCATGTATATTGGGATTCAGACAATAACTCTGAAATATACACTCATAGACAAAACTTAAGGAAGTTGTACCTTTTAGCATGTATATCGGGATTCAGACAATACCTCTGAAAGATATTACAGTGATCTTTATTGAAGACATACGAGATAACCAAGTGTGAATAAAATTGTCTCTGTCTCCATAAAACAAATGACCGGCGAAATCAAAGACTCTCTAACTCCTCAAGTTTTCTCCGTGAGTCTATGTAATATAATTGTTATAGCGAACCCCGATATATATCTAGTTCTTATTACCATAGTTAATATATCTATAAAAGGTCACCTCTCCCGTCAAAATAGACACTAAAACTAATCACATCTAGTGACCGCCTCCGTAAACCAGCGTATTCAGGTTTGTGAAAAAGCAAAACAACAAAGCTTTTAAAACCCAATAGCGTCTACCTGAAAACCATGTTTTCGGGATAATAGTTCTCGTTAGTCTAATCTGACAGGAGAGAGGACCTTTTTTTATAAATTAAATATTATTATATTCTCCCAGAAAACCTTCCATCTATATTTTGTCCATAATTTTGACCTAGCCAGCAGAAGCCCTCTTTCTCAAAAGACTGACAAGAGCCATTAGCCTGAAACCATGGTATACAGCTGGACGCTTCTCAGTTTACCAAAGTTGATGTTGTGGCTTTGTCTCCGACCCGAGTTCACTAGTTTGCGGAAACGGTCAATGGATGGCGTTTAGTTTTAGCGTATAATTTACGAAAGAGAGATATTCTCTTATAAATTGCTATTTATATTGATTAACAGAGGCAACTCTTGGTAATCCTCGGTAAGAAGTATTTAAGCAAATTTTATAACAGTATAAAATGTTTTATTTCAAGTATAATTTAAATTCACATTATATATATAAATATATGAATTAAGACAGAAACGTCTTCTCCTCATCGTACTACTAAAGGTTTCTGATAGTTTGGCCATCTATCGGAATAAATATCAACTATTCGTTGATTTTTAATTATCCCAGAATTGGCCAAATACCCTTCTTAATCAATCATTTGGCCAATTCTGGAATAATTAAAATCAACGAATAGTTGATATTTATTCCGCTAGATGGCCGAACTATGGGCAACTTTCAGTTTCACGATGAGGAGAAGACTTTTCTGTCTCAATTTATTCACCTTATCCCAGTACAATATCACATTTGTACTTTTTATTCATATATATATAAATAGTTTCAATATATTCATGCAGATGGGACATTAAAATTTCTTAACTGATTTTTCAATTGAATATCTAACAATATTATACTATTACACTTTAAAACCTTGAAACACTTTAATAAAAAAACATTTTCTAGAATTAAAAGACATTTCGGCCAGAAAATATTTTTGTTATCTCGACGTTTCGACCAAAATTTTATTTTGCCAACGTCAATAACAAATAAAAATTTAGAGCATAGAACAAGGCGTTAAAAATCATTAAACCTTTTTAAATTATATATATAATATTCAATTAAAAAGGCATATATTGGATCAAAATATCATTTATTTTACCAATTTATCATTTATTTTACTTGTTAAAGGTTGGCGTTCAGCCAACTCAAATATTGGTAAAATAAATATATTTTGATCCAATATATGTCTTTTTAATTAAATATTTATTTATGGATTGCTCTATTTTCAAAATATATATTATCATTTTTAACCTCGAGATATAAAATAAAAAGATTTATACTAGACGAACTGTTTATAATTCTATAACCATGAATACCAGCCAGGCCATCTCTATCTCCTTGAAAGAACATTGAGGTAATCAAAGTAAAATGGGAACATAGAGGAAAATAGTTTAAAATGGTTTGTATCACTCTATTTTTTCGATTACTCTTTCTTTACCACAAAACTCAAACGTGACATTTCTTTATTTAATTTATCTCAAGGTATTAATATTTAACAGAAAATATATCCCGTGTTTCTACAGAATTATTGATTCTACGTTTCTTTAGTCTACAAAATTTGATTTTTTTTTTAAGAAGAAAAAAAAAACTTTGTAAAGTTCAAAGTAATCGAAAATACTTCAAATTGATTCTTGGTTTTTTATGTATTAAATGATTTATATGTTTATTATTTTATTTATTTCTAGATACGTCAGTTTATATTTCATTTTATAAAGATTTGCGATAAATTGGGTGTTTGTAAATATGTAATTATATGAATCTATTTAAATAAAACCGATTTCTTCTAATGGAAAATTAACATTGATTCAGAATTTATATAATCTAAATATAAAACTTAGGGAAGTGAAAAGTATTTGATGATGCCGGTCGTCTGTTGTTTTGAAGAGGTAACTTTGTTCACACTTGGTTATCTCGTGTGTCTTCAATAAAAATCACTGTCATATCTTTCAGAATTATTGTCTGAATCCCGATATACGTGCTGAAAGGTATAACTTCCTTAAGTTTTGTCCATGAGTGTATATTGGTTATCTCGTGTGTCTTCAATAAAGGTCACTGTAATATATTTCAGAGTTATTGTCTGAATCCCGATATACGTGCTGAAAGGTACAACTTCCTTAAGTTTTGTCCATGAGTGTATATTGGTTATCTCGTGTGTCTCCAATAAAGGTCACTGTAATATATTTCAGAGTTATTGTCTGAATCCCGATATACGTGCTGAAAGGTATAACTTCCTTAAATTTTGTCCATGAGTGTATATTGGTTATCTCGTGTGTCTTCAATAAAGGTCACTGTAATATATTTCAGAGTTATTGTCTGAATCCCGATATACATGCTAAAAGGTACAACTTCCTTAAGTTTTGTCAATGAGTGTATCTTTCAGAGTTATTGTCTGAATCCCGATATACATGCTAAAAGGTACAACTTCCTTAAGTTTTGTCAATGAGTGTATCTTTCAGAGTTCTGGATGACCAGGTTTTAGTCGTTAAGGTACAGCTTGCACCACGCTGATGAAGGCCAACAGCTCGAAACGCTTAAGTGGTTAGCTTTTCTTGATTAATCAAAAATGGGTATTTAGCCAATTCTGGAATAATTAACAAACCAACACACAAGCCATTAGGAACTTTCAGTTTCACAATAAGGAGATGCCTTTTTTTTTCTTAATTTATGTACCAATATCACATTTGTACTATTATTTCATATATACTTCTATTATCTAAATTCCCATCTACATATATCCATACTTATCTTCAAGACTACATAACCTATGTTATAAGACACTCTCTAAATCTGTTTGACTTTGTTGCGTCTTTCAAGAAATTCCAAATGGTTCGCTATTTGAGACGGCTATTCTTGAAAAGATCAATTTACGATGTAATTGTGTTGGTTTAAATTGCTCTTTTAGCGTCATAGAGTTAGAAAACCGTCAGGTGTCTGAAGGTTTAGTTCTATTTACATTTTTTAGGAACTTTCTTCACTTAACGATTTGTTGTCTACAAATATGTGTGTGTTTCTATCCTACAGATTTATTAGAGAGTTTATTACTGAAAAATGGCCTTATATATATTAATAGTGTTTTATATTTAACTAAATACAATATTTCGAGATTCACAGCGCTTTCCTTTGTCAAGTTTATAAAACTAAAACACGAGAGAGCGCGTGAACCTCGTTTTCCTATTTTCTGAAAAGTTGAAAAACAACTTTGGTAACAACGCTGTTACCAAAACGTCATAAACAATTAATTTATTTGGATTCGGTCTCATCACCTTGTAGTTCTAATCTATAATAAAAATTGTACCTTATTACTAGGGAGAATATTTTAAAAAAAAACACTTTATCCTTATGTGCGAGGTAAAATTGGCCTCATTATTAATATGTATTTTTAATTAAAAATACATATATTGGATTAACCAATATTTTATTTACCAATATTTCAGTTGGCTGAACGCCAACCTTTAACAAGCTATGACAACAAGGTTGTTATTCCATGAAAAAGGTTGACGTCAGCCAACTGAAATATTGGCAAATAAAATATATTTTGATCCAATATATGTTTTTTCAATTAAATATCTATTCATTTTATTTCAATTTAAAGCTCTATGTCCCCCTAGGGGCACTTGCGCTGTCATACATGTATGTCTTTACGTTTGTCCATACATATATATACAATATAATATAAAATTCAAATATTTTATTTTTTAAAAACATGTATTTTATTTTCATAATTGACTATTCTTTTATTTTTGACCATAGATTTAGAAGATAACACTTTGATAATTGTTGTAAATACGTATAGTTGACCTACCTATTTTTTTAAATTCACGAATATAGAATTCATTTTATGAATTCTATATTACTGTGTAAAATAATTTTATATGTAATTTGCTTCAAGTATTTCAAAATAAAAACTACTTGATGGGTAAATAATTTATTTCCTATTTTTTCGACTGCACTTTCAATTCTCTATCTTTTTAAAAAACAAAACAAAATATTCATAACATATATATATACAATAATTTTAGGCCGCGAATAGGATAGTCCTATGATGTTAACAATGAGAAAGAGAGAAAAAAACGAGAAAAAAGAACTGTGTACAAAGAAAGAAGTGTCTGTCAATATGTACAATATGCAATTATATACACTTTATATTTTCATTCATTTAGAATAATTATGTTTCAAAATTTCAAATAAGAACTAGCTGCTTCGGATACGATCACTGCCTCACTTACCAAGCTCGGAAAGCTTGCTGCATCCTGGATATGTCTGGTCTTATCTATATAGTTGTGTTGACTTTATCGTCTTGCCAGACTTCTTCTGTCTCCAACCGAAGCATATTTGCTTCCTTAAAAGTGCCCACAACACCTTGATGACACTAATAATTCACCAACACCCGATTTATAACTGACACACTTTATTAAACTTACACATTCTTATATACAGAATTATATTTACAAATATAAAGAGACATAGGTCGCCTCTCCCGTCAAAACAGACGTCTAAAACCAGACGTCATCTATTGCCAAAGCCAAAGCTGGTGTTGGGGCTTTGTCACCGACTCGAGGCCGCTAGTTGCGGCGACGGTCAATAGATGGCGTCTGGGTTTAGACCTCTATTTTGACGGGAGAGGCGACCCATGTCTCTTTAGATCAATATCCTCCCGGCAAGATTTCCGTCTATATTCACAAATATATAAATCTTCCGAATGAATAAACAAAAATAAAAGAGGAATTTACATAACCGGCGTCTCCACTAGGTGTTTCTTATTCTACTTTTATGGGAGAATATTGTGTACTTTGGATTATTAAATATCTATTAATGAATTGCTCTATAACCAATATGTAACGTTGGTGACAGGTGACATGGCTGAGGAAGAAGGACCTCCACGTCCTGACAGTTGGACTGGCGACATACACAGCAGACGAGAGGGTGACCGCAGTTCATGTGGAGTCCAACGACGACTGGATCCTACAGATACGTCGCGCTCAGCTTTCGGACGCTGGAACCTACGAGTGTCAAGTCAACACCCACCCTCTCATTAGCTATTTTGTCAATCTCACCGTCCTGGGTGAGTCTCCTGCTTCTTCTTTGTGTATTCCTTTTACGTGTGTCTCTTTTCTTGTCTGCGAATACGTGGATCTATTTCTCGTACATTTGAATCTTCCATGAGCGTCTTCTGAGCCTATTAAGTTGACTAATGTTATTTATACTGCAAATTCTATAATCTATTTCTTTCACATTCAAATCTTCCTTGAGCGACTTTTGTGACAAATTTACACAATTTTATTTAGGCTGCATATTAAAAATTCAATTTCCTGTACATTAAAATCCTCCATGAGTACCTTATTTTCTTGTGAATATACCAAATGTTCTGCGAAATGTAAATACTAGGATCTATTCCTTGAACATTCAAATCTTCCATAAACGTCTTCTAAGCTTCTGAATTTGAGACTAATGTTCTTCGGACTTCAAATAATAAGATATATTCTTTGTACATTCAAAACCTCCATGAGCGTTTTTTTTTTGTGCTTATGAAATTGAAAAAATTTCTTATACTGCAAATAATATGATATATTCCTTGTACATTCAAAACTTTCATGAGAGTCTTATATGTTACACCTCCAGTAAATATCACATTTTGTCTTAGGAGAGAATTATAACCTCAACTACTAAGTACGATAGACGAGTAAACACATATGCCTCTTCGCACATAGAATTAAATTTGAAAAAGCCATTTCAATTTTTTGCCGAAGCTGTTGAATATTTCTTGACAGTGGAGATTTCTAATTTACTCATCATCATGTCCCATACATGCTCAATTGGATAAAGATCTGGAAAACATGCGGGCAAAGAAGGATGTCAACATTTTGAAGGTAGATTTGTGAGATGTTGACTGTAGGTGGTCGGGAATTATCTTGTTGGAAAAATGACATATTTAGTCTGCTCAATAAAATGGTATCACAACAGATTATAACACATCTGCAATGTATAGATCAGCAGTCATTGTGTCTTAAATAAAGACTAAAGGGGTTCTACTTTCTTAGCTGATGCCACCCCACACCATGAAGCCAGAAGTTCTTGCTGTATGCCTTTCCACAGTATAGTCCTCCAGAAGATGTCGGTATTATACTCTGGTTAGACAGGTCATGAAATTGAAGCAGACTTCAACTAACGAGGGCCTCCATAAGCCCAAATTGCCATCTGGTGGGAGACATTAAGGATTTGATGAAGATGGCGGCAATTTCAATATCCGGACACTCTTAGCTTCCATATCATTCTCATAGCGTTGATACCTCCCACGGGATATCACACAGGGATAGTCCTGGTCTCATAGTGGAGGTGGTCGCTTATTGGAGGTTGGATTTCAGATATCTCGATAATACCTTTATGGATTTGTTAATTTTGAGGGAAGGGTATTTTCTTGAGCAAAGAAGGCGCCCCTCTCCCATTTAAAAATACATCAAAACAAAGCATTTTATGGATTTTCTTTAAGAATAATGCACATTTTGAGATGATATATTTAGCCACAACACCAGTTTTGACAAATTCAGACAAAATTCCAACCTGTATACAATGGTTTCGGGATTTGACTCTCATCAGTACAGAAGCGGCATCGAACATTCTACGAGAGGAGTTATGAAATCGATAGATTCAAACAAAAAGGTGTTCAAACTGGTATTTCAAAATGACAGAAATAAATTCAGAATAATCAAGTTAATAACACCAAAACAAATAAATAAATAATGTGTGACGTTTTGATAACAACGTTTTAAATAAAACGTCACACATTATTTATTTATTTAAATCTGGTCTTATTTACTACTGTTTCTGATCTATAATCCAAATTGTCTTATCATTAGGCCAGAAATATATTGTAAATTTGCCAAAAAACAATATATTTGTAAAAGAAAGAACTCCCGTTTAGAATGCGTTAAGGGGGTCGGTGTGAGGATGGTCTAAACCGTTGGTTTTCGACTGCTACCACCTGGGATCGATTTCCGCATTGGGCAATTTTTTTTTTTAATTTGAAAACGTCCCCCGATTCTTGCAAAAGTTCAACTAAACTAACGATGGAGGAAACTAAACGGGGCTCTGGCACATTTTCAAGTGCAAAAGTCGAACTGCTTTTCACATGTGTAGACATGTGGTGTACTTACAGTAAAAGCAGTCGCCTACTTCTACCCACTTCTTTCATAGCCTGTACCACGTGTAATAGGGATAAATAAAATGCGTCAAAACCACGCATTCTCAAACAGAGAGTGTCTTCTTTGTGTAAATACGTCTTTTGTTTTATTCATTCTTCACGCCTTAAGTAAGTTATTATTTAATTCTAAATATGTTATAATAATTTAAAGTAAATTGTGATTATAACTGTTTTTATTATTATTATCACGACGGCAATAAGATTACCAATAGCTTAATACTCATGTATTTCAAAATCAAGCAAATGCTGAAATATTCTCTATATTCTATCTCGGCAAATACTCTTCCATCTAAAAATATTTAATATAACATTCAGACGACGAAAAAAATCATTATATAATCATACTTTGTTTAAAATACCAAAAGAAAATATAAGTCATTTTCAAATATGCAAATCTTTATTTAACCAAAACAACAACAATGAGTTTATAATGTAAAGTAGAAAATTAGGAAGGACAAACTTCAGGATGACACAGCACTTTATTTAAGACAAGCACCAACTAAAATTTATAAAATATGAGAGAAACAATGAGGAAATTTTCCAGAGTAGCAAAATATTGTAACAAAGTATTTATTAATTTTATTTATTTTTTAACAGAGTGATCATTTTTATGTTTATATTTTGCTACTCTGTAAATTTCCACGTGGCATTTTGGTAGAGAAGCTGGGTAAATTAGGGAAGTAAAACTGAAGATCGCCGAGAGGACTTTGAAGCCATGGGTGCTGTGATCTACATTTTCGGAGAATGACTCCAGGATCCCACCGCCGTGCTAAAGCCAAGACTTCCCTCCAAGATGACGATGTCCCCATAGACGATACGACGACAAAGAACCTCTTCACGCCGCAAGTAAAAGGACGCAAATGTACTAGGGACAAAGTTCCAAGACTTCGATGGAATCCTTGGCAGAAGCATGTCAGATCCATGTCAGTATCTACAATAATTGCAAGCTGTGGGTCACAGCTCCCATAGGGAAGAAGCTATGTAATAAATTATTCATTATTTTTATTAACAGAGTAGTCATTTTTTTATGTTTATATTTTGCTACTCTGTAAATTTCCACATGACAATATAAATAATATAAATATCAAAATTAATAAACTGTATATAAAATATAATACTTTGCTACAATATAGTCTGAAGCCGTGACATCTGGCGGTCGATTTTACAGAGTAGTTTGTTATAGAATGATTTAATTCTAAATTAAAAGATAAAATATATACAATTTATAATCAAAGTTAACATTAAGCATAAATATTATATAAAAATAATATATAACTTTTAAAGATTCTAGTGTAGAGTAGCTTCAGGCTATCAACAAAGAAATTCTTCAAAACAAAAATCAAACGAATTCATTCAAAAATCAATTCCATGTTAAATGTGGAATAACAAGTTGACAAGACAAATAAAGGAGATGTCAATCAATTGTAAAGACAAAAGGACAAAGTGTCGCAGTGAGAATTAAGTCTATTGTCTTGTGACAGGGTTGCTTTACAATTTTCTACCCTAATTGTCTCCAACTTGTATATTAAACTACTCCACTGATTTGTAACATTTGTTGCTCATTTATTTCCTACGCTATCAAATATTAAACTGTTTCTAAAATTATCACAAAGCAATAACGCGCCATCTATACACATAAAGTGAAAGGTTTTTAAAGCACGAATGTTTCTTTTATACATAATACAAACTACAACTGCCCTTACTGCGATGAAAACATATATATTGGGAGGGCTTGGCTCATCAGTGTACTGATGGACAGTAGAAGTTTGTATTATGTATAAAAGAAACATTCGTGCTTTTAAATCCTTTCATTTTATGTTTTTCTAAAATATTTAGTTTCACAATCATGAGATACCTTTTTGCCTAATTTATTCACGATAATAAAGCACAATTTGGATTATAGATTTTCGTTACAAAATAATAAGACCTAATCCAAATAAATTAATAGTGTGTGATATCTTGGTTACAGAGTTGTTAACGAAACGTCACAAACAATTTATTTGGATTAGGTCTAATTTCCTTGTAGCTTTAATTTATTCACCTAATCCCAGTACAAATTCACTTTTGTGCAATTTTTCAGATTGTTTGGTGTGTGTTCTCACGCCCTACCGGTCTAAATATCTGTTTCAGGATTTTTCAGGATGCCCCAAAGTCTAGCTTTTTTAGCTTTATATGCTTAGCTGATATGTATTCCGACAGATGGCACAAGCCATCAGCAACCTTTAGTCGCACGAACAGGAGATGCCTTTTTTTTCTTATTTTAAAACTTTTTAATAAAGTCAGATATGAATTTCAACCTTTATATCAAAGTTATATATAAAGGAGTATATTTACGTGATAATTTTATTTTATTATATTTAACCGCGAGCTTTCGAGTTCGCTCTTTAAGAAACATAACATTAAAAATATAGACTTTAGAATGATAGGGGGCGTTTTTAGTGTCACCCTAATACACCTGGTATTCGCCATGATAATCATGATCAATAGTAGAGGTTTTGTGGGGAATATATATATCCAGGGAAGAAAGAAAGCTGATAATAATAAAGATGCTTTATTACATAAAAGGTATTCATAAACAATAAGAAAGGACAAGAGATTAAATAACTAGATAAATTCATATATACAGTAGCAGCTGACGTCTATCAGCGGACTGACCTATCCAAGAACCTAACAAAGCTGCGATATCTAACAAATATTTAAATTTGCATAGACAACATTACAACAATATGCAAATTATAACAAAGAGTATTATATGGTAGAAACATCCTAGAATTGCCACTCTCAATCAAATTTGCAGCCGCTTTTACAGCAAGTACATAACACATATCTACATATTCAATTAAAAAGGCATATATTGGACCAAAAAATCATTTTCTTTACCAATATTTCAATTGGCTGAACGCCAACCTTTATCAAGGTATTATAACATATTTAATGTGTGTCAACAACAAACTCAGCGCCACATAACGTCAACAGAATTAAGTTTTTAAAATATTTTGTTATATTTAATGGGGAGAAAAAATTGATAAATATATTTATATTATGGACAAAATAAATTTTGTAAAATATGGGTGTGAATATTTCGAAAATTAAAAATAACGCCTATTTTATATTTATAATTATTTGTACTATGTGTAAAAAGATTTTTCGTATAAAATAAAAAATAATTATAAAATATATATAAAATAAATTTTACACTAAATATTTTTTACCTAAAATACATATGTTTAAAGCAGTTTGACTTTTTATCATACAAGTGTTCCAGAGTCACGTTTGGCTACATGTGCTCATTGGTGAAGATCGGATTTATGCAAGAATCGAAAGCCATTGAAACATTTAATTTTCTACAGAAAAAATTGACCAATGTGGGATTAGATCCTAGATCGTGGGTGTCGAAATTCAACGGTTTATTCCATTCATCCACCAAAGATATCCAATGACAGATGTAAACAAACACACCGCGAACAGAAAACCATATATTTATTTATTTATTTATTTATCAAATCAGACGCGATATCCCTACAAGGGATGCTTGCGTCAATAACAACACTAAATTCAGATACTATATTACATAAAAAAAATTAAATAATTACAAGATTTGAAAAGATAAGAAAGAGGGCATTAAAATCATTCTTGATTTTACATCACAACCAACAAAATAAACAAACCAAAAATATACAAATAGGTAATAATTAAGGTTTTTTTAACCAAGAGAGAAAATCATAGATATATTTACAGAATTTTCTAAATTTAAAATACGAGTCCTTACTATTTACAAACATAAAAAGATCCTTGTATTCGATGTTTTCCCGGTTTCTGTAGTTCTGGAAGATTGGGCACTCAAGAAGCAGATGACTGGAATCCTGCTTTCTCTTTCCACATAAACATCCCGGATCGTCTATAGCTCCTATTCGAAACAGAAAATCTCCGAAATTTCCATGACCAGTAACGAATTGCACATTGTAAAAGTCAGGGCGGAAATATTTTGGAATGCCCAAAGGGAAAAAGAGACGAAAGTGATTACTTGTATTAGAAAACATATCTTCCATTCTTGTTCTCAAAAATCCTTTTATAATTGAAGGAGAATGTGGACTGAACGTTCGTTGGTCTTCCTCGCTTAGTTGGTCCAATTCATATTTAATCAATCTTGATTCGATAAAATCAGTCAGGAATGGGATCTCTGCCAGACAGTGGACACAATTTGAGGAAGATGTTTTAAACGATCTAGTAGCCCAAAGAACAATTTGGTATTGCATCGAATTTAATTTCTGTTTACAGCGGTTATTTATTTGGTAAAACCAAATTTCAGCTCCCTATGTTAGAATAGGTCTAATTAGCGTCTTATACAAAATTAACCTTTTATTAGAGTTTATACCCCATATTTTGCCGCTGAGGGAAAAAAGCAGATTTTTCATGCGATGCGCCTTATGCAAAATCTCATTGGTATGCGGGGTGAAATTTATTTTTGTTTTGAACCTATGATTAGATAATTTCATTCCCAAAATTTTGATTTCATTTGAAGGCTTTATGACAGTTTTTTGAAATTCCAGCTGGAACCTATGGAAATTGTGAAAGTGAATCAAGTTTGTTTTTTCTGGATTTATTTTTAACTTGTTTGAGCGACACCATTGAGTGACATAGTTTAGGGTGTTCACTAACTCAGTTTTTAGACCCTCTAAATTATAATGCCAACATACAATAGAGATGTCGTCCGCGTAGCAAATAATTTCAGCGTTTGTAGATTTAAAATTCATTAAAATATCGCTTAGCAAGATGTTCCATAATAACGGTGACAGTGGACTACCCTGAGGACATCCCTTAGTAAGGTTTTTGGAGACCGTTTTGCCACCGTATGACAGACAAACTGTCCTTTTATTATTCAATATATTAAAAATCAGAATATTTTAGAGATCAAATTCATTTTTTTTCTATTAGAAATTCTAGCTTTCAAGTTTGTTGACAGGCTTGAATAGAAAAACATGGACCTTTTCTAAATAGGACAGTTTTTGTAAGTGTACATGCAAAGTATGCATGCTTACAACCTATATTTGAAATAAAAATCGCTAAAAAATATATGATAGCTATTTACATTGATTGACAAAACTTAGGGAAGTGTATAGTCTTTGATATCTACAGACTCTTTTAAAGGAGGCATAATATATTGTTTATACTTTGTTATCTCGTGTGTCTTCAATAAAGGTCACTATGTATCAAATATCTTTCAGTTTTATTGTCTGAATCCCGATATACATGCTAAAAAGTACAACTTCTATTAAAACTAACAAAAAGTGTAAAAAAAAAAATGAATCTGTCTAAGAAATCAAATTTTGAGGTAGCGATAGGCAGGTGGTGAACCGGAAGAAATGAACAAACGTTTCTAATCATGAATATGAAATTTATTCACATATGAAGATTGACTTTGAATGGAGGCTCCCTTTACACTTGAGACTCTGTCTTCTTGACACCTGAGACTCTGTCCTCCTGATACTTGAGACTGTCTTCCCGATACTTGAGACTGTCTTCCCGATACTTGAGACTGTCTTCTTGATACTTGAGTCTGTCTTCCCGATACTTGAGACTGTCTTACCGATACTTGAGACTGTCTTCTTGATACTTGAGTCTGTCTTCCCGATACTTGAGACTGTCTTCCCGATACTTGAGACTGTCTTCTTGATACTTGAGTCTGTCTTCCCGATACTTGAGACTGTCTTACCGATACTTGAGACTGTCTTCTTGATACTTGAGTCTGTCTTCCCGATACTTGAGACTGTCTTCCCGATACTTGAGACTGTCTTCTTGATACTTGAGTCTGTCTTCCCGATACTTGAGACTGTCTTCTTGATACTTGAGTCTGTCTTCCCGATACTTGAGACTGTCTTCCCGATACTTCAGACTCCGTCTTCCCGATACTTGAGACTGTCTTCCCGATACTTCAGACTCCGTCTTCCCGATACTTGAGACTGTCTTCCCGATACTTCAGACTCCGTCTTCCCGATACTTGAGTCTGTCTTCCCGATACTTGAGTCTGTCTTCCCGATACTTGAGTCTGTCTTCCCGATACTTGAGACTGTCTTCCCGATACTTCAGACTCCGTCTTCCCGATACTTGAGACTGTCTTCCCGATACTTCAGACTCCGTCTTCCCGATACTTGAGTCTGTCTTCCCGATACTTGAGTCTGTCTTCCCGATACTTGAGTCTGTCTTCCCGATACTTGAGTCTGTCTTCCCGATACTTGAGTCTGTCTTCCCGATACTTGAGACTCCTACTCTGCAGACTCTACTACTCAGACTGATCAATCTCTCCGCGCGCCTTCTTTTTATAGGGTCCCAAGCACGTGACCAAACCACATAAAAACTACAAAGATCGAACTTAAACAAATGAATCTTTCTAAAAAGAAAAAAATATGCAAAAAACATGCAAAAAACTTATGCAAAAACTCTGCAAAAACTGTGCAAAAAACTATGCAAACTAGTTTCAACAACTTCCTTAAGTTTTGTCCATGAGTGTATCTTTCAGAGTTATTGTCTGAATCCCGATATACATCTTGAAAGGTACAAATTCCTTAAGATTTGTCCATGAGAGAGAGTGTATCTTTCAGAGTTATTGTCTGAATCCCGATTACATACTAAAAGGTACAACTACCTTAAGTTTTGTCCATGATTGTACACATTATAGTAATTTACTCTAATATTTGTGATTTGAGAAACCTTTATAATATTAATTAACATATCACAAAATTTATGGTAAAACATGAAAATAAGAATCTATATTTTTCTGTAATGCGAAAAACAAATTGCTTCACATTGGATTTCAATATTATTTCAATCGATATTAACCCATGTAAAAGAAGACTATAGGTTTCAGGTCAAGACACACACATGTTATCAAGATTTTAAACCCCCCAAGGATTGAATAAAACATCGGGGGGGGGGGGGGAAATCTATATAATCGATATAATTCCGATATTTCCCCTCCACTTCACCAATTGGGGATGTTACCAACTATTGAATTTCTTCAACTTAAGTTATTCGATGAAATATATGTAGATCTATTCTTTCTTTCTTTTATTACTTGAGGGGGAACCTACATTTTTTACTATTGACTCACTGAGAATATTTTTATAAAATTCCATCACAGAATTCTATATGAATTGCATATATAGAGATGTTATAAATTAGATTTTCTGAAGATTTTGTTTGTTTTGAGGATTAGGTTATGGTGGTGCAGTCGTGGTTAACAATCTTGAAAATATAAATTGTCTTGATCAGAGGTTGCTTTAATTGAACTTATGGAATATATAAAAAAACATATTTTGGTAAAAGTACTGCCTGGCTTAAGGCGAGTAGAATAAGGAAAACAAAAGATTATTTACATAATGTACAAAAGTTTTGAGCCGGCCATCGGGAAACAACAACAACGAGGTTTTATAGGGGAAGCATGACCCTTGGCGGTCGATTTAACAGAGTATTTGGATATTTAATATATAATTTTAAATAGAATAATCTATATATATAAAATTGAATGTCTGTCTGTCTGTCTGTACTCTATAGATTCAAAAACCATACATCCAATCGCCGTGAAAATTTGGGATATTATTAGGTATATCACCGAGAAGGTTTTTGAAAAATAATTTCATGAATATCTTGAATATCCTTTGAGTTATTTGCAGATTTGTAGATTTAACTCGCAAGCAGCGCCCCCATTGTGACGATGATAACAAGTTTTCTTATCACTAAGTTTGTTATCTTAAATATTATTTATCAAAAGTAAGATTATCTCAGGATGACACGGCAAATATTTGACCGGGAAAAAATGTTTACTAGATAAAACGATGATTTTGTAATGTAGAAAATTAGGAAAGACAAAATTCAGGATGACACAGCAATTTATTTGAGACAAGAATAATGATACAATTCCAAGGCAAAGATACTATTCCTTTAACTTCCAATTACCGAGGGAACCAATTAATATTGATTTTATTCAACTTATCGAGTATTTTTCAAGGGACCGGGAAAAATGTTCACTAGATAAAATGATGATTTTGTAATGTAGAAAATTAGGAAAGACAAAATTCAGGATGACACGGCACACAGGGACCGGGAAAAATGGTTCACTTTATCGAGAGATTCAAATTTACGAGTTTCAAATTATCAAAATATATCTTTTTTTTCATAAGTTTATAGAGAATTATTTTAACAAATGTTGGTTAGACAAACCTTTACTCGGGTAAAACCTCGGGCGAAGCCGGGTACATCCGCTAGTCTATTCATATATTAAAATGAATGTATGTGTGTCTGTCCTTTATGCCTGACCAAACCACTCATTGGAACGCCATGAAACTTTGGGAAGTTATTTATTATAGTACTGGGAAGGTTTCTAGCAAATAAAATTTTTCAAATAACTTTTCGCCTAAAAATAATCAAGATAAATATTCTAATTTATCTGTTATAATTCAACAATCTGCTCTAAATATTATCATGATGATACGATGATTTTGTAATGTAGAAAATTAGGAAAGACAAAATTCAGGATGACACGGCAATTTATTTGAGACAAAAATAATGATACAATAACAAGGCAAAATACTATTCCTTTAACTTCCAATTACCGAGGGAACCAATTAATATTGATTTTATTCAACTTATCGAGTATTTTTAAAGGGACCGGGAAAATGTTCACTTTATCGAGAGATTCGTTAGACAAACCTTTACTCGGGTAAAACCCGGGCGAAGCCGTGTACGTCCGCTAGTATTTTAATATAACATAGATATGAATATATGATTAGATATTATCTATAAGGGAATTTCTTATTATGGGTTTACGATGTTTTGGTATAGAAGAAAAAGGTTTTTGAAGCTTGCTGTACGACAGTTTCGACTGTAGATTCATAAATTGCTGTATTGTAAACAATGTCAGGAGCGGGTTGTCATGAAATAATACAAGCTTTCGGCCAAAACAACACTTAGACCGTTTTATTATCTGACAAGTTTTAAAGATATAGGTAAAAAGAGGCCTATATTCTAAAAATAAATTGATCATTATTATTAATCATAATCACCTAACCGATGATTTCCTTTTACCAGTCAAACGATGTATAGCTAAATCGAGAATACTATTTACAGTTTAAAAAAAAAAACACGTTCTGACGTTTGAGACCAAAAACCTAATATGTACACTGTGTGACAAGGAAATTACTGAAGAACTCCCCTATTACCTGCTTAATTGTACAGCCCTTGTTACAGAGAGGAAAGCCCTATATTAGCAAATTAAATGTACCAACACTTCACCCTAAGTATTTCTTTCAAAAATATCAGCAAACAAATCTGAGGCAATAGCTTATTATAAATTTTTAGATCATCATTATGTAAGGACCAGTCAACAAGTGAATGACTTTGAGACGAAGAGTAAAGCCAGTTCAATTTCTATGTAAATAACACAAGATGATTATTACCTTACCCAATTGGGAGAATCTGTATGGGGCAAGTCCCTAATGAAGGCTTTTGTGTGTGTGTGTGTATTATTAATCACAGATCAAGCCCCATACAGTATTCTCCCAGTATAGCAATGGTTTTAATTGAACATAGATCAAGTACTATACTATACAATTCAGTATTAACATGAGAGAGAGAGAGAGCTCAAAAAAAAGTAAAAATTATTTACCCCTGTTTCTCTTTATGATCACTATATAAAACGGTTTAAAAGTTCGACAAAAAAACATTTTATAAAACCGAGGGACAAAGGTAAAACACCGAAACAAATGGTTTTGTTAGAGGTGTTGTGATATTGTATTATAGATTTTTTTTCCAAAAATAGAAACAAGAAAAATGAACTTTTTAAAATAGACTTTGCCATTGTTCAACTTCTATTTTTATCCAATATGATGTCATGGAAACTTTTCCTTCTTACACAAACTTGTTTCTTATTGTTTAAGAGATATTTCTAAGCACTCAAATTTGCATATATATTGATTATAGCTACCCTTTTTGGAATATACATATGCAAATAAGAATAGAAAGAAATTTTACATGAAATAAACGTGTGCAATAGGAACTCTTCAATTATAAGCTATTTATGCGGATAAAAGAAGCCTATTTATGATGCTTTAGCGCGCTATCTGTTATCAAAATTCGAAACTATTGAAGACGGGTATGATTATTTTTTTTTTTAAATAAACAATTTCTACTGTCCTTACTGCAATGGAAAAATTAATGGGAGCGCCAGGCTCATCAGTGGTGAACCCTAGATTAAACTGTCGAAACCGCTGGGAGGGTTCATCACTGATAAGCCACGCCCTTCCATTAATTTTTCCATCGCAGTAAGGACAGTAGAAATTGTTTATTTTTGAAAAAGAATCATACGCGTCTATAATAGTTTCGAATTCTGAAACCTATTTATGTTAAGAATTTATAAATTACAAAAGGTTATTTACATAAAAGGCACCTCTCCCTTTAATTATGTATCGGAACGATGGTACTGTGCATTATCATAGTAAATAACTTTACTAGTGATGATAAATAATGATTCGCAACACCATTTTTGACTAATTCATATAGAAAGACAACCTGTTTACCATACAGGTGTTGTGTCTCATTCTTTATCACAACCAGTACAATGACAACAAGCTTTATTAAGACATTTTAGTCTTATACAGATTCTCCAAGCAGAAATGTAGGATACATGCAGGAAAAAAGTAATAGTACTGTAGCGGTTCCCAAATATTAACTTCTCATATTTTCATTATAAGTTTTAATTTGTTTAATAACTATTTGATTCAAATATTAAATTAAATTATCTTATAAATATATAGTGCTCATAAAATATACTTTATTAAAATTATATGAATTAACATTAATATCATATTAATTGTTGTCATATCAACATGATAAAATAATTATACATCATTCTAAATATAAATCATAAATCATATAAATGTAAATATTTATCTATAATATATCAAACACATATATCTAACATTATATAATCTAGAAATGATATTTGACCACACACATATATACAAAAAAGAAATTCAACGTGTAATATAAAACAATTTAACCCCTTCTGATAATTTGTATTAAATGAATGTAATTAAAAGTCGATTTTACAATAAATAATTTGTTATCTGACTCCGCCTAGAATTCCATGCCGCCCACATCAATTGGTGAGCCGTATTTAAAATATAAACTTTAACGAACATTTGCAAGCAATCAAACAAGAATTTCAATTCGATCAAGAGTGAAAAAATAAAAATTATTCATAATATCAAATAATAAATATTTAAGAAATACATATTAAATATTTATATTTAAAACAAAAAATATAACATATTTCGCAATATTTAAAAACAACGAAAACGTACATCGTTTGGTATTTAATTCAAGGCAAATTTTCAACTTAAAACAAAATCGCTATCAAATAAAATTTTAAGAAATTATTTATGTGGATTGTTGTTAATTAACCATCACAGTACCTTAATAGTAATATGATATTTATATACAGGATAAATTATATAAATGCAATCAAGCTAATAGATTAGTCTGGGTAAAATGTGGAGGAAAATAAATTTATTATACATTGATTTACCACGGATTCACCGCAAATGAAGGTAAAAAAAGCAAAAGCTAATCACAATCAATATTGAGATAATGAAATTTATACATTACGACAATTGAGCTCATAAACAGTTTTGAAAAAGTAAATCCGAGGAAAAGAAAAAAGATACAAAATAAATATCACCATTAGTAAAGTTGTTAGGAAAGTATTTTTGGAACTGCCTTAAATTACTGGTAAAGTGTCAGAAATGAAACCAAAGTGTGCCTGGATCATGGTGCCATGATCAATGAAAGCTGCAAACCTACACCCCATTCCATGAGAGTAGCATGGAATCATGGAATTTGTGTGATCTTTGCACATGGGGATAAGAAACAGCAACACAACAACTAGTAGCGTTTATACTAGAGTGATGCACAGTTCCATCGTTCTGAGGCATGATTAAAGGGAGACGACAATTGTTCCGCCTTCTAGAAGATGATTAAAGGGAGAGGTGCCTTTTTATAGGGTATGTAAATACATCTATTTCAACATATGAATATTTTAAAAGATAATTACGTAATAAATTTGTAAATTAGAACCTCTCTTGTGAGACCATTCTAAAACAGAGATACACATGGTCTTTCTTGGAGGTGGTCGTTTAATATAAGTTGTATTATATCTGTGATTTTTAAATTATTTTTGACCACTGACTACGTAATATTTGTCTTTACTAGCAGCCATGATATAAAAACATTTTTTGCATAGAATGTTATCCCTAAAGTAAGGTAATTGCTCTCATATAATTATATATATTTTTTAATATATCCTTATTTCAACATTTAAAAACCAAATATCGCAAAAAAAAACAATTATAAGAGGTTTGTAAACTATTTTTACAAACTTTTATAATGATGCATTAACGCGACATATGTTATGAAAATTCGAAACTATTATAGACGCGTATATTTTAAAACATTGTATACAGGCCTACAGTACAACATCATCGGATTGTACACACATACTTGCACAAGTCCCCAAACTTACTGAATATATTGAATCTAACATGTTGAAAACTGAAATAAATTACAATCGATTTGACTCTTCAAGTAGGAATATAATTTCTAATTATATAAGGGAAAAATTGCAGAAATACTATGAGAAGACTAATACCATTTTCAAGTCCTTTTTCACTGATTCCCAAATACCCAAATATGTCAAGCCAAATTTTTACAATGTCCAATTTTTTACTGGACACGGTAACTTTAGATCATATTTGTACAATGTCAGAAAGACGGATTCGCCTAAATGTTCATGTGGTGCAGAAGAAGAAAATCCTGTACATATTCGAACGGACTGTCGACTTGTAGAGGACTTGAGAGTTAAAAATCAAATAAATATAAATTGTCTAAATCAAATAGTTAATAATAGATATATGTATATAAATTTTAATAGATTTTGTAGAATGTTTTTTAGGAATAGATAGCCTGGGCTGTAATAATTGGTAT
>CP092863.1:102692876-102713232 GCA_030710605.1 Cordylochernes scorpioides | reverse complement strand
ATATTTATATGCTGTAAATAGCTCTAAATTTCTGTTCTTATCTGTGATGTTCACTAATATTCATTATAGGGTAAATTAAATCGTTAACTAATTGACAAATACGTTAATAATTTATATTTACAATAACTAAAATCATATTAATAATTACTGTAAATAAGCTCCCAAACTTGTGTATGCATGCAAATATCCAAGACGGATATCGCGTGCTTTGTAAATGATAATAAATAAATAAATAAATAATAGACGCGTATTATTCTTTTTAAAAATAAAACAATTTCTACTGTCCTTACTGCAATATACCATGGTAGATTAAACTGGCGAAACCGCTGGGAGGGTTCACACTGATGAGCCAGGCCTTCCCACTAATTTTTCCATATTGCAGTAAGGGCAATATAAATTGTTTTATTTTTTAAAATAATCATAAGCGTCTATAATAGTTTCGAATTTAAAAAATTGTATACCCACGAGTATAACTTTTGTACAAGAATTGTTTTTTTTTTCTCTTTTTTTCTTTCTTTTGTTGCATGTTTTGTTTTATTAAATATCTCAATTTATTTCCTCCTTTCATTACCTTTATATTCCTATATTTAGCAAACTATTAACGAAAATATATCTTGTTTAACAATCAATTTATAAACACAAGTATATATTTCTATTTCAATAATATAACAATATCAATACAATATTATAATATCAAACACACAAACTAAAAGTAATAGTCCTATATATATATAAAAGGAACAAACACATATTTTACAAATGGAAAAACAAGAATGTGTATTCTGTATATTTTAAAATACTCCAAAAGATATTTTAAAGCGAGAACCAAAAGATGTCTCTTTCTATTTGATCGATGGGTATATTTTTCGTCTGCCCATTTTTTTTCTTACTTTCTATGTAAAAGAAGAAATCTTTAAAACAAATATTCACAGTAATCCATTGCTCCTTAAGTATTATACACCGAGATAAAAAATAACTATAAAAATATAGTTTATTTTATTTACATTGTGGTCATTGATTTCAAATTGTTTTTTTTTCAGTATTTAAGTAAATAATAAAAACATAGAAAAATAACAGAAAAACATCTTTAAACCCCATTTTTAGTTTGTAAAAAGTTATATATTTTTCATTTATTGTTTTTTGTATGATATGAAGAGAAAATGTATTTAAATAATGATTTGGCTAACTTTCATTGAAAAAACAGATATTTTGCCTTTATATATAATTCAATGTAATTGGCACCGTTCTCTTCCTTTTATTATCTATATTTTTATATTAACTTTCTTCATTTCTTCATTTTTTTGTTCCGCAGCTATGACGCATAACTGCCGAAGCTTCCACGAACTTTGTTAGAGCACATGTTTGTTATTTCAAAATAGTAAAAATAACGTATATATATATATAGAGAGAAATATCTTGAATATATATATATATTTTTTTCATTTTAAAAGCTTACTTACTAGAAATAATTCGATCTATTTTACTGTATAGACAATTTATATAATTTTATTTGAGGGTCGTGTCTCAAAGTAATAACCTTAGCTTATAAACACTCATGGACAAAACATAAGAAAATGGAAAGTCTTTGATGCCGCTGGTTTCGTTCCTACTTGATTATCTTGTGTGTCTCATTTTAAAGTGTATTCCTGTAGAAGATATTTCGAACCAGAAATCTAAATTTTAGAAAAGAAATACCCGAAAGCTTAATATTTACCCCTTATTCTGATATAGAAGACTGATTTATAAAAGGTCTATTTAAGCATTATTTCAAGACCTGATGAAGAGCATAATTTCGAAAGCTCTTCTCGATAATTATAAGAATGAAATACATCACTTTCAGTCACAAAACCTTTAGATAGCGTTATTTATAATAAACCATTAATTTTATAAAGTTTTAATAGTAGTTTTAACAAGTGGCATCAGAGATGGGGTAAATAAATGGACCAAAATTTCAATTAAGATCTCTAAGACATTATTTGGGCTCAGTCAATATTACTTACTTAATGATTTGGCATTTGGCCAGATTGCTTGATCTCCCAGTTTCTGATAGATTCTTGTGATAGTTGTTTTAATTATTTATCTTTTTTACTCTTTTATATATATATTACACTCATGGACAAAACTTAAGGAAATGGAAATAAATTGATGTCGTCGGTCGTCTATCTTTTGGAAAGAGACAGAGGCAATTATGTTCACACTTAGTTATCTCGTGCATCTTCAATAAAGGTCATTATAATATCTTTCAGAGTTATTGTCTCAATCACGATATACATGCTAAAAGGTACAACTTCCTTAAGTTTTGTCCATGAGTGTATCTTTCAGAGTTATTGTCTGAATCCCGATATACATGCTGAAAGGTACGACTTGCCTAAGTTTTGTCCATGAGTGTATCTTTCAGAGTTATTGTCTGAATCTCGATATACATGCTAAAAGGTACAACTTCCTTAAGGTCTGTCCATGAGTATATCTTTCAGAGTTATTGTCTGAATCCAGATATACATGCTAAAAGGTACAACTTCCTTAAGTTTTGTCCATGAGTGTATCTTTCAGAGTTATTGTCCGAATCCCGATATACATACTAAAAGGTACAACTTCCTTAAGTTTTGTCCATGAGTGTATCTTTCGGAGTTATTGTCCGAATCCCGATATACATGCTAAAAGGTACGACTTCCTTAAGTTTTGTCCATGAGTGTATCTTTCGGAGTTATTGTCCGAATCCCGATATACATGCTAAAAGGTACGACTTCCTTAAGTTTTGTCAATGAGTGTATCTTTCGGAGTTATTGTCTGAATCTCGATATACATGCTAAAAGGTACAACTTCCTTAAGTTTTGTCTCTGGGTGTATCTTTCAGAGTTATTGTCTCAATCCCGATATACATGGTAAAAGGTACAACTTCCTTAAGTTTTGTCCATGAGTGTATTTGTGTCTATAATATAATCATTTATCCCTAATAAACATGGTAGACGCCATAATAATCATGGTGTGTAGTTAGCGATTGCTTTTAATGTAAGTTCACTACATATCTATGGTTATTTGCACTCACTGTTCCTTTTGGACCTGAGCAAGAATGGAAGGCATTGAAAGCAATTTTTTTTTGTTAGAAAAAGTTTTGAAGGCGGGATTGGTGGCTGACAAAAACAATGCTTTATACCACTATATATATTTCCCCTGGCGAATATTTAATAACATAAATTTATTTAACTCCAATATATATATGCCTATAGTATATATATACATATAGAAGCATAGGGCGCCTCTCCTGTTAAAATAAACGTCGAAAACTGACGCCATATATTGACCGTCGCCACAAACTAGCGGCCTCGGGCGGTGACAAAACCACAAAACCAGCTTTGGAAAACTGAGAAGGTCGACGCTTCTCAGTTTGCCAAAGCTGGTGTTGTGGCTTTGTCACGACCCGAGGCCGCTAGTTTTCGGCGACGGTCAATATATGGCGTCAGTTTATGACGTTTATTTTGACGGGAGAGGCGTCCTATGCTTCTAGGGATCAATTTCCTCCCGGTAAAATTTCCATCTATATTTACATATATAACATGAATTTGTATAAATACCATATATACCAAAAAAGGCACCTCTTCCTTTAATTATGAATCAGAACGATGGCACTGTACAACACCCTATTAAAATCACTTTACTAGAGATGATAAAGCATTTCGTAAGATGTTATGGTATCGAAGACAGTACCAATGAGGGCCAAAATCCGAAAACATGGTATACGGGTTGTTGGGTTTTTATGTCTGAATTTTCCAAACCTGGTGTTGTGTACTCATTCCTCATCATCATTAATTAATACCTTTTAATACAGGGATGTACAGTGCATGGTTCCGATGCATAAAGGAAGAGGCGCCCTTTTTTGTACAAATATTGTTGCATCATGATTAATGGCGTATTTCTTATATTATTTATAATAATGTTTTAATATATTTAAAATTTAAATTATATATTTAAAGTAACATTTAAAATACAATATAACGCGGCTGATGATTGTAAAACGAAAATTAAAATTATACCGCGAATGTTTCTTTTTTTAAAAATCGAAATTTATTTTCAAAGAGAAATAGCGACATTTCTAACTTTGAGGATGAGGTATGGAAAGGTGAAACATGAAGAGTAATGGAGAACGGAAAAATAAAAAGTGTCCAGGGGCGGGAATCGAACCCACACCCTTCTGCTTACCGGGCAGGTGCCTTGTCCACTCGGCTACCTGGACGTAGTTATGAACGGAAAAATACGTCCAGGGTAGCCGAGTGGACAAGGCACCTGCCCGGTAAGCAGAAGGGTGTGGGTTCGATTCCCGCCCCTGGACACTTTTTATTTTTCCGTTCTCCATTACTCTTCATGTTTCACCTTTCCATACCTCATCCTCAAAGTTAGAAATGTCGCTATTTCTCTTTGAAAATAAATTTCGATTTTTAAAAAAAGAAACATTCGCGGTATAATTTTAATTTTCGTTTTACAATTATATATTTATTTATTTTATATAAAATATTCTATGATATTTATTCAAAACAGATTATTTAGATTATCATCATTCCTTTTGTAATATTTTATTGTACATATATCTTTTTAAATTACAAAACTATTTTAGAGGCGTAATATTCTTTTTAAAATAAAACAATTTCTACTGTCCTTACCGCAATGAAAAATTAAAGGGAGGGCCTGGCTCATCAGTGGTGAACCCTCCCAGCGGTTTCGCCAGTTTAATCTACCATACCGCTGTTATATTGCATTTTTGGTAACAATTTATTCCGCCTTCTACATGCTGACAGGTAAGCATTTTAAGGCTCAATACAACGTTGAGGGTCACCATGCGCCCGCCGCACTGGAGGGCCAAGGAGAGGGCTGGAGAGACGCCGGCGGAGCCGTGGGCGCCCCAGGGGAGAAGAGGGCTAGAGCGCGGTTAGTGAGGGAACCAAGGCGACACCAGGCGCAGCACCAGACTCCAAGCAAGTCCGGTAGATTGCGAGTTTGCTTTTTTTTTATTTATTTATTTTTTTTTATTATTATAATTATTAATATATATATATATATAAACACACATATATATATATAAATATATTGTTGCATCATGATTAATGCGCCTATTTTTAAAATTATTTATAATATTATTTTTAATATATTTAAAATGTAAATTATAAATTTATTTATTTTTATAAAACAGATTATTAATATAAAATATTATGTACTATAAAACATTTGTATTTTGATACACTAAATACCCTACATGCTTTAAACTTTGATGTGGTAAATAAAGAGAGATTCTAGGTGCTACCTAAATTTATAGTTGTCTTATTATTGACTGGTTTAACCTTGTAAGATGGTTGAGACACGTTCTGGAAAGATGCAAGACACGTCTGAGGAGAGACTCAAGACTGAAGAATCTGCCAAACCGCAGCCCAGTGCAACAATTGGTAGAGATGCAAGTGCCGACCCAGTTGTTTTGAACCCCAACATAGACATCCCCAAATATGATGGAACAGAAGACCCTCGCCCATGGATTGAGTCCCTTGAAGAAATTGGCTTCCTGTACCACTGGGCAGAATATATTATTTCTCGCTATGCAGCCATGAACATGATTGGTAGCGCCAAAACCTGGCTGGACCTACACAAGATAAGTTTTACCAGCTGGGAACATTTCAAGAGCCGCCTAATTCAGGATTTTGGCTCAGACGCCAACAAAGAAGAATTGAAGATGAGGCTGAACAGAATGCAGCAGTGGAATGAACCTGCAATCAGGTTTGCAGAGGATATCCTGGTTCTGTGCAACAAGGTCGACCCCCAAATGGAAGAAGAGAATAAAATAAATTGGGTTATTGGAGGGTTAAAGAAAGAATACTTTTTGCCCTCTACTTAAACCCTCCTAAGAATACCAACGAACTCCTACGATTGTGTAAAAAGATGGATTTGTTTGAAAATAATTATCAAGAACGTATAGAAAAATCAAAGGTTCTATATAATGGACTACGCTCTCCTCGTTCCCACCATCAAGAGCAATGGAAGAACGCTCCGTCGTTCAGAAGACCAGACCAGAACACCTCCAAGCCCCAGGCCCCCGCTCCGAGGTACTACCAGAACACCCCCAAGCCCCAGGCCCCCGCTCCGAGGTACTACCAGAACAAGCCGCTGCCCCAGGTATCTGCCCCTAGACGATTTTACACTCCCATTCCTGAGCCAAAACCGGTCTACCCAAGGAAAACCTACAATAAGAGTCCAGATTCAAACAGGAATAAGACAGAAGACGGGAGACCAATATGTTTCAAGTGTAACAAGCCAGGACACGTAGCGCGGTATTGCAGAGTCAAGTTTGTGAGGATCGTAGAAGAGGACCTCTCAGTTTCCCAATACAAGAGCCAAGAAAATCTTCAAATGGACGAAAGGAAAGATTATACACGGCCTCGCCTCTATGCGGATGTTTGTAATGACACACAAATGAATATTCCTACACGGAATAGATATTCCGTGTTGGAAGATTTAAACTAAGTGTCGCGCCTGATTCCTTCAATCAAAGCAAGTCGACCATAAATGGAATTAGAAAGTTGGACCCTAAGTACAAAATTAATATTAATGTGGACAAGATAGGGTTATGCGAAGCTTTGATTGATACAGGCGCCGATCTTTCAGTGGTCGACCTAAGAACAGCACTTTTTGCTGGCCGTGAAATAAATAGTCACACTAAAACGTGTTCAGGACCCGATGGAAAAAAATTAGATATGGTAGGTAGCATTATTTTAGATTTAAAAATTGATGACACTGAATTATCCCACGAATTTGTAGTAATGGACGCGCATCTACGAACTCTTATTCTGGGACGAGATTTCCTTAAAAAAATGAATGCTAAAATTGATTGTAAACGAGAAACAATAAAATATAATTTGATGAGTAATCATGACGTAAACAATTATGATCTAAAAAAAATAAAGAGCACTACAGATACCGTTATACCTAAACTATCTATTAAATTGATTAGGGCCTCAATAGAAGCAGAGGATGGCGAATATGTCATCGAAGAGAACAACAGAATGACTCAAACAAATGGTCTTCGATTGGCAAGAAGTTTGCTTACTGTCACGGATAAGAAAACCCATATCTGGATAACGAACCCTTATCCTCGACCTTTAAAAATCATGAAAGACCAAACATTGGCTTATGGAAGTCTTCCTGCAGGGGTAAATTTTATAGAGAATAAAGAGAAGCAGAATGAAAATGACGAAATACAATTTCAAATAAACAAAAATTTATCATTTAAAGAACAAGAGAGGTTAAAACAAATTTTGGCCAAGTATACTGATTTGTTCTCATCGAGGTTAGGTAGGACCAGTTTGGCAAAACATCAGATTCATACAGAAGACGCAAAACCAATAAAGCACAAGCCTTACCGGGTAAGCGCTAAGGAACGAACCATCATAAAGGATCAAATAGACGAGATGCTCGAAGAAGGAATAATTAGACAATCTTCAAGTCCCTGGTCCTTTCCCGTTATATTGGTCAAAAAACGAGATGGCAAATACAGATTTTGTGTGGACTACAGGAAATTAAATGAAGTAACAGTGAAGGATGTTTATCCAATCCCAAGAATTGATGATGTAATGGATACTCTCCAAGGATCCAAGTACTTCTCAGCAATAGATCTCAAATCGGGATATTGGCAAGTCGAAATTGAAGAGAGAGACAAAGAGAAGACGGCTTTCACTACTGCACATGGGTTATACGAATTCAACGTAATGCCCTTCGGTCTATGCAACGCCCCTGCTACTTTTGAGAGGAACATGGACAATGTCCTCGGAAATCTGAGATGGCAGATTTGCCTTTATTACCTGGACGATGTAATTATATACAGCTCGGACTTTCCAACCCACATTAAAAGACTTGAAGCTGTCCTCAGATGCTTCAGCGAATCTAATTTAAAACTGAACGCCAAGAAATGTAGATTTGCTTTCGAGGAACTTGAGATCCTTGGACATATAACCAACCAAGAGGGTATAAAACCTGCCGAATATAATATCAAAGCCGTTAGAGATTTTCCTCAGCCCAAGAAGGCCAAAGAAGTGCAATCATTCCTAGGAATGTGCTCATATTATAGAAAATTTATTAAAGATTTCTCATTAATCGCTGACCCATTGACCAGTCTCATCAGAAAAAATGTGCAATTTATCTGGACAGGAAAACAGGAAGAAGCGTTCCAAAACCTTAAAAAAACTCTTATGAATCCGCCAATTTTAGGTCACTTTGATCCAAATGCAGCCACCTGCATTCACACAGATGCCTCTAACATCGGCTTAGGCGCAACACTAATTCAAAATATCGGTGGCGAAGAGAAGGTAATATCATATTTGAGCCGAACCCTAAGTAAACCTGAGCAAAATTATTCAACCACCGAAAAGGAATGTTTAGCTGTAGTGTGGTCGATATCAAAATTACGGCCTTATTTATATGGAAGGCACTTTAAAATCGTAACTGATCATCACGCACTATGCTGGCTTAAGAATTTAAAAGATCCGACCGGGCGATTAGCACGATGGGCACTGAAGATTCAGGAATATAATTTCGAAATTATACACAAATCGGGAAAAAAACATCTGGACGCTGATGGTCTATCTAGAGGACCCTTACCAGAAAACGAATGGGACGAGGATTATGAAAGACTATTTTTGAATCAAATAATAGACGAAAAGGATGATTTTATTGAGAATATTAAGGAGAACCTTAGTGGAAACAAGCGTTCAATTACACAGAACTTTAAAGAAGAAAATGGGTGTCTCTACAAGAAAAATCCAAATCCTGAAGGTAGAGAATGGTTGCTGGTAGTGCCAAAGAAGAGAAGGAAAGAAATCATGAGTGAATACCACAACCATATGCTGAATGGCCATCTGGGCGTCGCCAGAACCACATACCGATTGAAGAATAAATACTATTGGCCTTCCATGCTGAAAGATGTTTCCGAATTTGTAAAGACGTGCCATCTTTGCCAAAGTCGGAAAGGTTCAAATCAGTTGCCATCTGGACTTATACAACCTATTCCCCCAGCTAACTACCCTTTTGAAAGAATCGGAATTGACTTTGTTGGCCCCTTGCCATCAGCGAAAAGAAGAAGGAAATGGATCATTGTGTTGACGGATTATTATACCAAGTATGCCGAAACAAAGGCAGTACCAGAAGCGACAGTGAAAGAAGTCTCTACATTTTTAATCGAACATATATTTTTACGTCACGGGGCTCCAAGATTTCTTATCAGCGACAGAGGTTCACAATTCACTAGCAATTTGATGAAGGAGGTTATGAAAATGTGCAAAGTTAAACATTGCTTCACAACGAGCTACCACCCCCAGACTAACCGAACGGCTAAATAGAACTTTAATCAATATGATCAGCATGTATGTGAATACGGATCAGAAGAACTGGGACGAAATCCTTCCTTTTATCACCCACGCATATAATACCACAATTCAAGAAACCACAGGCTACTCTCCATTTTTCCTGTTGTTTGGGAGGGAACCCATGTCCCTCTTAGACGACGAGAATATCCCAACGGACAGTAACATGGACGATTACGACGAATATATAGAAAACTACTTAGATAAAATAGCAAGGACGAGACAGGTAGTCATTAACAACACAGAGAAGACTCAGGAAAGAATGAAAAGAAACTATGACAAAAAACACAACGAGAGAATCTATGAACCAGGACATTTAGTGGCAGTTTGGACACCAGTCAGGAAAATCGGAAAATGTGAAAAACTATTGAGAAAATATTTTGGGCCATATCGAATATTAAAGAAGCTGTCCAACGTAAATTACTTAATTGAGCCGAAAGATAATCCTGGCCAAGACCCATTGATTGTCCATGTCTCAAGACTCAAACCCTATTTTGAAAGAATTGATGAGGTCACTCACGAGGACGTGACGACCTCTGGAGAGGGGGAAGTGTTGCATCATGATTAATGCGCCTATTTTTAAAATTATTTATAATATTATTTTTAATATATTTAAAATGTAAATTATAAATTTATTTATTTTTATAAAACAGATTATTAATATAAAATATTATGTACTATAAAACATTTGTATTTTGATACACTAAATACCCTACATGCTTTAAACTTTGATGTGGTAAATAAAGAGAGATTCTAGGTGCTACCTAAATTTATAGTTGTCTTATTATTGACTGGTTTAACCTTGTAAGATGGTTGAGACACGTTCTGGAAAGATGCAAGACACGTCTGAGGAGAGACTCAAGACTGAAGAATCTGCCAAACCGCAGCCCAGTGCAACAATATATATATATATATATATATATAAATATATATATATATTTTTTTTTTCAGATATTTTATTTAATATTATTATTATTTTTTTTTTTTAAGCAAACAAGAATACGAAGAGGAGGTACAAACAATGACAAGGGCAAGAGCAGCGGGGGAAAGGGGTATGTACAGAAGGAACAAGCAAGGCAAACAAGCAAAAAGAGAGGTCCAAGAAGAAAGAGGGCAAGAGAAGGCAAGGGGTGGGTGTGGGCAAAAGAGGTAGGGGAGAAAGGGTATGTACATGGGGAGATGAGAGCGAAGACCAAAGAGTAAAAGAGAAAAAAGAAAAAGCTATGTACAAAAATTGGCAACAGTCCACAGTACAGAGAGGCGTTTTGAGTGTGTTGGCACCAGTCCAAGAGGTTGAGGGGTGAGATGTAAAGGGGAGGTGAGTGCGAGTGAGGGGTGTGAGGGAGAGGTTGTGTTAAGTGTCAGAGTCGGAGCTGGATTGTGGGATGTTGGATGGGATAAATCTGTTTGAGTGGGTGGCGAAGTCTAAGGTGTGGGCCCAGGCTTTACCAGAAGAGAAGAGCTGAGGGAGAGAAGTGGGGATGTGACCGAGGTCGGACAGGCATTTATTGAAAAAGGTAGCGCGAAGGGAGTCAAGGTTATATTGCATTTTTGGAACTTCCTTTTATAGTGATACTGGTGCTTGACTCTTCGATTGGGTATTTTAGATTAACTATGGACATAAGCTTTTAGGACAGCATAATTACATATAATTATAAATATATAATATGCTTCGAGCAATCGCTCTTCCGCAAATATCAAATTGTGTCTTTTATTTGAACAATTATATTACGATGCACTAGCGCGCCATCTGTTATCAATTTACAAAACTATTTTTAGAGGCGTAATATTCTTTTTAAAATAAAACAATTTCTACTGTCCTTACTGCAATGAAAAATTAAAGTGGGAGGGTTCACCACTGATGAGCCAGGCCCTCCCTTTAATTTTTCATTGCAGTAAGAACAGTAGAAATTGTTTTATTTTAAAAAGAATATTACGCCTCTAAAATAGTTTTGTAATTTGATAACAGATGGCGCGCTAGAGCATCGTAACATAATTGTTCTAATAAAAGACACAATTTGATATTTACGGAAGAGCGATTGTTCGAAGCATATTATATATTTATAATTATATGTAACTAGCGGACGTACCCGGCTTCGCCCGGATTTTACCCGAGTAAAGGTTTTTCTAACGAATCTCTCGATAAAGTGAACATGTTTTTCCCGGTCCCTTGAAAAATACTCGATAAGTTGAATAAAATCAATATGAATTGGTTCCCTCGGTAATTGGAAGTTAAAGGAATAGTATCTTGCCTTGGAATTGCATCATTATTCTTGTATGGATGTACCCGGCTTCGCCCGGGTTTTACCCGAGTAAAAGTTTGTTTAACGAATCTCTCGATAAAGTGAACATTTTTTCCCGGTCCCTTGAAAAATACTCGATAAGTTGAATAAAATCAATATTAATTGGTTCCCTCGGTAATTGGAAGTTAAAGGAATAGTATCTTGCCTTGGAATTGCATCATTATTCTTTTATGGATGTACCCGGCTTCGCCCGGGTTTTACCCGAGTAAAGGTTTGTTTAACGAATCTCTCGATAAAGTGAACATTTTTTCCCCGGTCCCTAGAAAAATACTCGATAAGTTGAATAAAATCAATATTAATTGGTTCCCTCGGTAATTGGAAGTTAAAGGAATAGTATCTTGCCTTGGAATTGTATCATTATTCTTGTCTCAAATAAATTGCCGTGTCATCCTGAATTTTGTCCTTCCTAATTTTCTACATTACAAAATCATCGTATCATCATGATAATATTTAGAGCAGATTGTTGAATTATAACAGATAAATTAGAATATTTATCTTGATTATTTCTAGGCGAAAAGTTATTTCAAAAATTTTATTTGCTAGAAACCTTCCCAGTACTATACTAAATAACTTCCCAAAGTTTCATGGCGTTCCAATGAGTGGTTTGGTCAGGCATAAAGGACAGACAGACACACACACACATACATTCATTTTTATATATATAGATTCTGCTGTCCTAAAAGCTTATGTCCATAGTTAATCTAAAATACCCATTCGAAGAGTCAAGCACCCCAGTATCACTATAAAAGGAAGTTCCAAAAATGCAATATAACAGCGGTATGGTAGATTAAACTGGCGAAACCGCTGGGAGGGTTCACCACTGATGAGCCAGGCCCTCCCTTTAATTTTTCATTGCAGTAAGGACAGTAGAAATTGTTTTATTTTAAAAAGAATATTACGCCTCTAAAATAGTTTTGTAATTTGATAACAGATGGCGCGCTAGAGCATCGTAACATATATCTTTATTGCTTATTGGAGGGAGAGAAGACCTAGACGAAGACTGCGGATCGCAACCTACGAGGAAGACAAGAATAAATAAACACAATAACTTTAAGAGGTAATTTATTTTTATTTAAATTTATTTATTTACTTTTAATATGGAAACCCGCTCGAGAAACGTGTATAACACCAAGAAGGAAGAAATCAAGGTCGAAGACCCTGCAAAGCTTCAACTTGGTGCAACAATTGGTAGAGATGCTGGTTTCGAACCAGTTGCTTTGAACCCCAATATAGAAATTCCGAAATATGACGGGACAGACGACCCTCGCCCATGGATAGAATCCCTCGAAGAGTTTGGTTTCTTGTACCATTGGGCAGACTACATAATTGCCCGTTATGCCGCCA
This sequence comes from Cordylochernes scorpioides, assembly GCA_030710605.1. Lineage (NCBI taxonomy): Eukaryota > Metazoa > Arthropoda > Arachnida > Pseudoscorpiones > Chernetidae > Cordylochernes > Cordylochernes scorpioides. The sequence goes on along the minus strand of CP092863.1, from coordinate 102,700,193 downwards.
TGAACATGACGGGAAGTGCTTAAACCTGGTTAAATTTGCACAAAGCTAGTTTCACGAGTTGGGAAAATATTAAAATCCGCCTCATTCAGGACTTTTCTCTGGACGCGAATAAAGAAGAATTAAGAATGAAGCTTAGCAGAATGCAACACTGGAATGAACCAGCAATCAGGTTCGCGGAAGACATCTTAGTGTCGTGCAACAAGGTTGACCCCGCAATGGAAGAAGAAACGAAAATCGAACATGTCATTGGAGGACTGAAAAAAGAGTACTCATTCGCGCTCTACCTGTACCCTCCTAAAACGACTGATGAACTTCTTGTCGTGTGCAAGAAAATGGATTCCTTTGAAAAGAAGTATCGGGAACGTGTGGAGAAATCCAGAAACCTATATAACGGTCCACGCAATTCTAGACCCCAACAACAATCGAGGTACGTGCCGCCGACTGCCACGCGAAACTACCAGACCACTTCCAGGCCCCTGCTTCCAAATATTACAAGAACGACTCCCTTCCTACTCCCAGGCAGTATCGAAACAACTTGTCCCTAGACGTCCTTATAATCCTAACTTTGTGCCGAAACCAAACCTTCAGAGAAACACCTACAATAAAAGCCAAGAAGCGAGCAAAAATAGGACGGAAGATGGAAGACCAATCTGCTTCAAGTGTAACAAGCCAGAGCACGTGGCCCGTTATTGTAGGGTCAAGTTTATAAGAATCCTAGAAGAGGATCCAACAGATACCCAAGAGAAGGTCGAAGAGAAATTCCTAATGAATGAAATATCAGAGAAATCAGGACCTCGACTTTATGCTGATGTATTTCATAACACACAGACAAATATTCCTACCCGGAATAGATATTCCGTGTTGGAAGATTTAAACTAAGCGTCGCGCCTGAATCTGTCAATCAAAGCAAGTCGACCATAAACGGAATCAAGAAGTTGGACCCTAAATACAAATTAAAAATTAACGTGGACAAGATAGGGACTTTTGAAGCTTTGGTTGATACAGGCGCTGACCTCTCAGTGGTCGACCTCAGAACGGCCCTCGATACAGGCCATGATATAAGTAAACTCGCAAAAATTTGTGCAGGACCCGATGGAAAAAAATTGGACATGGTAGGAAGTATATTTTTAAATATAAAAATTGATGACAAAGCATTATCACACAAATTTGTGATATTGAAAACGCATTTACGGACATTAATTCTTGGTAGAGATTTCCTTAAGAAAATGAACGCGAAAATAGATTGTAAGCAAGAAACTATAAAATACGATTTGACGAATAATCATGACGAAAGCAATTTTGAAATGTTCAAAATAAAGAGTGCCAAGGATTCCATTGTACCGGAATGTTCCATGAAATTGATCAAGGCATTGGTAGAAACAGAGGATGGGGAATATATTATCGAGGAGAGCAGCAAAATGTTTCAAACAAATGGACTTCGTCTAGCAAGAAGCTTGATCAATGTCATAAATAGGGAAACACATATCTGGGTAACTAATCCGTATCCTCGACCGTTAAAAATAATGAAAAACCAAACATTGGCTTTTGGAAGTAGTCCAGCTAAATTAAATGTGAATCGAGAAAGAGAGGTAGAAGAGAACGAAAAACCTTGATTCCAAATAAACGAAAATCTTTCACCAAAGGAACAGAAGGAGTTAAAACAAGTTTTAGAAAGGTATGAAGATCTGTTTTCGTCGAGGTTAGGGAGAACCAATTTGGCAAAACATCGGATAGACACAAAAGACGCGAAGCCAATTAAACACAAGCCTTACAGGGTAAGTCCTAAAGAACGAGATATTATAAAAGAGCAAATTGACGAGATGCTTACAGAAGGCATAATTAGGCCATCTTCTAGTCCCTGGTCTTTTCCAGTAATATTGGTCAAGAAGCGAGATGGTAAATACAGATTTTGTGTGGACTACAGAAAACTGAATAATGTGACAGTAAAAGATGTCTATCCGATACCTAGATTAGACGAAGTTATGGATACTCTCCAAGGATCTAGATAATTCTCAGCAATAGACCTCAGATCTGGATATTGGCAAGTTGAAGTCGAAGAAAGAGACAAAGAGAAAACAGCTTTCACTACAGCGCATGGATTATATGAATTCAACGTGATGCCTTTTGGACTTTGTAACGCGCCTGCTACCTTTGAGAGAAATATGGAGAATATGCTTGGAAATCTGAGATGGCAAATTTGTTTGTGTTATCTGGATGATGTTATAATATATAGCCCGGATTTTCCAACGCACCTCAAAAGACTCGAAGCTGTTTTTAGATGTTTTCGTGATCTAATTTAAGATTAAACGACAAAAAATGCCGATTTGCTTTTGAAGAATTGGAGATTCTCGGCTATATAACGAGTAAACATGGTATAAAACCCGCGGAACATAACATCAAATCTATCAAAAATTTTCCTCGGCCCACAAAGGTCAAAGAAGTACAATCCTTTTTGGGAATGTGCTCATATTATAGAAAATTTATCAAAGATTTCTCAAAAATTGCTGACCCTTTGACCAACCTTATTTAAAAAGGTGTATCATATACCTGGACAGAAAGGCAAGAGGAAGCGTTTCAAACCCTAAAAACAGCACTATTAAGTCCACCAATCTTAGGTCACTTCAATCCAAATGCGCCTACTTATATTCATACTGATGCGTCCAACATCGGCATAGGTGCAACTCTTGTCCAAGACATCGGTGGTGAAGAGAAGGTGATCTCATATTTGAGTCGTACCCTAAGTAAAGCGGAGCAAAATTATTCAACCACTGAAAAAGAAGGTCTGGCCGTTGTCTGGTCAATGTCAAAATTACGGCCCTACCTTTATGGAAGACACTTTAAAATAGTAACAGACCATCACGCCTTATGCTGGCTCAAAAACTTGAAGGATCCAACAGGTCGATTGGCAAGATGGGCATTGAAAATTCAAGAATATGACTTCGATATAATACATAAATCAGGAAAGAAGCATCTGGACGCCGATGGCTTATCTAGGGGACCCTTACCAGAAACTGATTGGGATGAGGATTTTGAAAGGCTATTTTTAAATCAAATAACAGACGAAGAGGATAAGTTTATCGAAAGTGTTAAGAAAAACCTCAATGGAAGCAGGCGATCAATTGCGCAAAACTTTAAAGAAGAAGATGGATGCCTCTTTAAGAAAAACCCGAACCCTGAAGGCAGAGCGTTGTTGCTTATGATTCCAGAGAATAAAAAGAGTGAAATTATGAAAGAATATCACAATCATATGTCGAATGGCCATCTAGGCGTCGCCAGAACCATGCACCGAATAAAGAGTAAATACTTTTTGGCCATCCATGCTAAAGGATGTCTCAGAATTCGTTAAGACGTGTCACCTTTGCCAAAGTAGGAAAGGCTCAAACCAATTACCTTCTGGACTACTACAGCCCATTCCCCCAGCCAACTTTCCTTTCGAAAGAATTGGAATTGTTTTGTTGGTCCATTTCCATCTACGAAAAACAGAAAAAAAATGGATAATCGTGCTGACGGACTACTACACTAGATATGCAGAAACAAGAACAGTCTCGGAAGCAACAGTGAAAGAAGTTTCTAAATTTCTAGTAGAGGATATTTTTCTCCGGCACGGAGCCCCACAATATCTTATTAGTGACAGGGGCTCTCAATTTACCAGTAATTTAATGAAAGAGGTGATGAAAATGTGCAAGATTAAACATTGCTTCACAACGAGCTCTCATCCCCAGACTAATGGATTAACAGAGCGGTTAAATAGAACATCGATCAATATGCTCAGTATGTATGTGAACACTGATCAGAAGAACTGGGACGAAATACTCCCATTCATCACTCACGCTTACAATACTACAATTCAGGAAACCACAGGATATTCTCCCTTTTTCCTGATGTTTGGAAGATAACCCACGTCTCTTTTGGACGACAGGAATATCTCGGTGGACATTGACAAGGATGATTATGATGAATACATAAAACATCACTTAGACAAAATAGACAGAACAAGAAAATTAGTTATTAATAACACAATAGAGACTCAAGAAAGAATGAAAAATAACTATGACAAGAAACACATGGAAAGAAACTACAACCAGGAGAATTAGTAGCAGTTTGGACACCAATTAGGAAAATAGGAAAGTGTGAGAAACTACTGAGAAAATATTTTGGCCCATATCGAATATTAAAGAAGCTGTCCAACGTAAATTACTTAATTGAACCGAAAAATAATCCTGGCCAAGACCCATTGATTGTCCATGTCTCAAGAATCAAACCCTATTTTGAAAGAATTGATGAGGTCAATCACGAGGACGTGACGACCTCTGGTGAGGGGGAAATGTTGCATCATGATTAATAGCGTATTTCTTATATTATTTATAATAATGTTTTTAATATATTTAAAATTTAAATTATATATTTATTTATTTTATATAATATATTCTATGATATTTATTTAAAACAGATTATTTAGATTATCATCATTCCTTTTGTAATATTTTATTGTACATATATCTTTATTGCTTATTGGAGGGAGAGAAGACCTAGACGAAGACTGCGGATCGCAACCTACGAGGAAGACAAGAATAAATAAACACAATAACTTTAAGAGGTAATTTATTTTTTATTTAATTTTATTTATTTACTTTTAATATGGAAGCCCGCTCGGGAAACGTGTATAACACCAAGAAGGAAGAAACCAAGATCGATGACCCTGCAAAGCTTCAACTTGGTGCAACAATATATATGAAAAACAATAGAAAAAATAACGCGTTCGTGGATGGCTTTACTTGATTTATTAAGAAATTGGGTTGGCCAAATATCAGGGAACAGGCTAAATCAATGTTTAGTTGATTTCTGTTCCACCAAATGGCGCTCTGCCTTTTGAAAAGCACATGTGCTTTTGGTCAGGATATGCCTTTTTAATTTTACATATATATATATATTAAAAATAAAGAAGGCATCTCCTGACCACGAGCACATGTGCTTTATATATATATATATTATATAATAATCTTTTAGAAAAATAATGAGCTGGTGAAAAGACTATTGGCTAGTTTATTTTGTAATCTAAAGTCAAAGTTTACAAAAAAAATAGTAATCGAAAATTGAGGCATCTTATATGTAGATTACCTGATTTTAACTAAATATATGGCCAATTTACATGATTAAAACAAATGACAAAAGCAACAATAGGTCTTTTTATATATACAGCGCCATTTGGACTTCTCGACGTCGGCGTCACAGAGTTAATCTATGAAAATAAAATAGCATTATTCACATAATAAATAAAATGGCAAAAGAAAAAATATCTACAACATATATATATGAAAAATAACAAAAAAATAGAAATTAATTTATATATATACCATATGAGATAAGTTTAAAATTTAAATATCGGTAAATTTAATAACTTATTGATTAAATTATATTTAATATTTAAAAATTCTGTAACTTAAAATTTATTATATTTTAAAAATACATTCTTAAATAATTCTTATATACAGGGTGATCCAAAAGTCCCGCACAACTTTAAAAATTAATAACTCCGTGAATATTTGCGCTAGAGCAATGCGGTAAACACCATTGTGTTCAGGATGCAATGGGATTTTTTTATGGCAAATAATGAAAAATTCGAAATTGATATCAGTTACAACTTTATTCGCTAGATGGCGCTCTACCAGAATCCGCTATTCAGCGGCCAAATTGTTTGATAAATTGAAAAATATAACTGAACGACACGTATTTTTCCTTTTTGAATACCAGGAAAGAACCCAAATAATATCAAATGATAAATTGATAAAACACCATTTAGCCAAAAGTTAGAAGAAATGGTTAACGATTTTTAAATACAATCTGAGATATGTAAAATAGGTATATGCAAATTAAAACATGTAGCAAAAAAAAAAAAAAGATATTTTAGATGCGGTTTGCTGGAATCCTCTCAGATATTTATATTTCGAAAATAATAAATTTCTATTTTTTTTAATTCACAACTCTCTTTCAGTATCGATTATATTTATTTTAATTCATTTGAAAAATATTGATCTATCTCTGATGATTTATTTTACTCTGGAATGCCGTTGTTGTTTTTGTCGTGTCCAATAAAGAGCCTCAGATGTCCCCATATATCTCTATCACAGCAGCAGCAGCATTGTCCACTATCTTGGGTGTGTAAAGCAGCTGCTCTGGGTCTATGTCAATTTTCTACAAGGCTGCGGGCATGAGAATATGTGGGTAGGTGTTAGTTCCACACCAGGACAGTTGTTGCATGTTCTATAGGTTCTTGTGCCATCTGGATGTATTGTCATCCTTTATAATGTTTTGTTCTAAATCTTGTTATAGTTTTGTCATTTTTCTCTCGGATTTTATTTCACATTTTGATCTTTTCTTATTTTTTTGTTTAACTATCTTGTATTTTGCAAAAGCATTAGCGTCAAATAATGACATTTGTTCTTTCCTTTGGCTCAACTTTCTGGCTTCCTTTGCAAATTCAACTGGCATTTCATTACCCCCGATTCCAACACGGGCAGGAATCCATTGTAGAATGCAGTTATTCTCCAATGATATCAGTTGAGTAAGTAACGAATGTATTTTCTGTGTGATTATAGTATTGCCCTTCTGAATTGTTTCTAGATCGGATATGAAGTCGTTGTACGGTATATTATAATTCCTTCTGCTTGATGCAGGGATGGTTGGTTAAGGCATACATCAAGAGCTTTCCAGATAGCTGTCAGTTCACAAGTGAAGTTTAACGAAATCTCTCTTGCTCCTTCTTTGATTTTGATGTATGTTCCAGCTTGCAGTATTATGTTAATTCCAGCCCCTCCATTACTTATGGTAAGGTCTGATGATCCATCTGTATATGCTGTTAAATAATTTATCTGATCGCATAAACCAATTGTGTCAAGTCCTTTCTTTTTAAGAATGTTTTTGTTCTCTTTTTTATATTGCAGGGTTCATTCAGGTTAAGATTGATGATTACATTTGATGGCAATGGGGTAGGAAATATTGGTTATTCTCGAATTTGAAATTCATTATGTTTCATATTTATGCTCTTTCTAATATTGTTGTCTTACTAAGGTGTTGAAGATCTTTTGAGCCTTTATTTTTGTGTCCAGTTTAAATAGGTTCTATGGGATATGTGTTCGGTTTCTTTAGTTTTTAAGCTATTGGTGAATTATATTGTTTTTAATTGTCTTCTGCTTTCAAGTAGATAAAGACCACATTCTCTCTGAATTTCTAATTGTTGGTATTTGAAACAGAACCAGTGATTAATTTTGCCGCTTTTGCTTGAACACTGTCTAGTCTTCATTTTAGTGATGAACTTGA